>JBBPCZ010000156.1:23082527-23094944 GCA_037974445.1 Brycinus macrolepidotus | reverse complement strand
TCTTATTAGAAGTAGAAAATAAGCAGTATCTCTTCTAAATAAAATAACTAAAATAATAAAATAACAGTAATCGAAATGGAAAAATTTGATCGATTATAGGTTCTGAATGTCGATTTCGATTACTTTTCGATTAATCGCCCAGCCCTAAGGAAACTTATTATAAAAATCAGCACAATAATATTAATATTAATGAAAAATATATTACTAAAACTAATATAAAACAGATGGCTTTTAAATTTAGACTTTAGAGACCACAGCTGAAAAAGAGACAGCTGTCTAATTAATAAAGACAAACAGGAATGCATCATTTCATTAATTAATTCTAGTACATATGTAATAAATGTAATGTTCCAAACGGCAGCCTTCTGTGGAGGCAGAACAGTGATTTACTAATCGTAAGGAAAATGAGTTGTACAGCTTGATGAAACAAAATGGAAACAGCCCTTCACACTTTCGTTTCCTTTGTTCAGTGAAGCCGGTGGAAAGTGTCTCTTTCAAGACTGCCTCTGTATGTATAATTCATTAAAAAAAAAAATACAAGGGGCAGTGTGTTTGTCTACTGAGAAACTCAATTTCACTTCACACAAATCCACAGGCTAGTCCATTTGAAAGCCTTTCCCCTGCCTGAGAACGCATATTATAGCAGGGATAAACATAATTCGCTGGTAACTGCGATGGTTTGGGACACATAAAGAATGTGAAGTAAAACACCTCTGTCTAGGCCATTCCCCAGCTTCTGTTTGTCTAACCTCTACTGCTTTCTCTTCTGGAAGTAATGTGATTGAGGCCATAACTCTGTGAAGAGGAGGTGACATTTGCACAAATCTGGCCTTTGTTCATTCACGGCTTACACCAAGATTTGGAGATTATAAAAGGAAGAATATTTCTGGGTAGCAACATAAATTACGAGAGGGTATAGTGCCATAAAAGCTTTTTAAGGAGCCTGGACAGACGTTTTCCAATTCAGATGCATGGTGAATCACATAAAACACAGTAGTGGTGAGGAACAGACTGTTTCAACCCAAAGCTTTGTCAAACCGACATGTTAAGTGGAGTGAAAAGCCATTTACTTTACTGATATTCATATGCTCTAGGAGTTGTTTTTTTCAGGCACAATGACTTTAACAAACGTGTAAGAGGCCCATAGAGAGGTGGACATTTCAGCAACTGTGTGTCCTTCCTTTAAAGCAGGGGTTCAACTTCCTTGTTCAACTCACGGGTTAACTGTCCTTCAGGACCAGATTTGGGCACCAGTGCTTTAAATCAAACATTTATGTATTTTTTGTGTGTTTATCACAGACCTACTTTCATTTGATTCCTATCTGTACATACCATCAACTGACCCATGTAAAGGAAACAAGTAAACCCTAAAAATATGTGGGCAGAAGTCTTGTTGAAATATAAAACCAGGTTCAAATGCTGCAGCAGTGTTTAAAAACAGTAAATCCACTGTAAACAGTAAATTCCACTTTAAACAGGCCCACTTGTGACATATATTTGAGGGTTTAAGTACCAAAAAGACCCAATAGGCTTATACATGTAGGGACTAGAATGGAATATTGCCACTTACACAGCAATCTGAGATACACTGTGAAGTCTGATACTTTTCCTTTATAGCCAGCATTAACTTTTTCAGCAATTTGTGCTACAGCAGCTCTGCTGTGGGATCAAACCTGACAGGCTAGCCTTTGCTTTCCCTGTGCATCAAAGATGCCATGAACTTGGGCATGCATGACCCTATTGTCAGTTCACCGGTTTTCCTTCCTTGGACCACTGGACTGCTGTTTAGGAGATGCTCAGACCCAGTTGAGTAGCCATGACAATTTGGCCTGAGTGAAAGTAGCTCAGATTCTTATGTTTGCCCATTTTTCCTGATTTCAACACTTAAAACTTAAAAAACTGACTGTTCATTTACTGCATAATACATCCCACCTCTAGACAGGTGCTACTGTAAATAAAATTAATGTTATTCATTTCACCTGTCATAGTTTTAAAGTTGTGGCTGATTGGTGTATGGACTGGGGAGTGAAACAGTGTGTTAAAGATCTGCCAGGGCATTAACTACTTTGTCAAAGAAAAACAAGTTACCAGAGCATGGGTGCCGGAACCGCCGGACGACAGCCGAGATGTAGAGTGCTGCGCTCACCCCCAGCAAACCCCTCCTCCCCCACCAAACCCCCGATCCCCCAAACCCCAAGCCCCAAAAAAACAGCCAAGACGTAGAGCGCTGTGTCCCCCCCCACATTAAAAATGCTTCCGCCACCCATGGTCCAGAGCCAGGATCATAACATTATAACAGGCACCTTCCGAGCAACAGCAAGTTAACATTTATAAATCTGTTTTCTTTTTTTTCTGAACTGGTACCAGCAGAAACATTTTTATTTTATCAGGGAGCACCATAAACAGTCTATGTTCAGTAGCAAGTGTTCCTGTTAGAGTGAGGTAAAGTGGTCGAGCACAAAAAAACTAATAATAGTAATAAAAAACTGCGTTAATGTGCGATAAAATAATTGTCGGCGTAAATAATGTGTTAACGCAACAATAACGCGCTAACTTGCCCAGCCCTTATTTATATACATATATATATATATATATATATACATGGAGTTTGACACTCTATATTCATGCCAGCCCTATTGTAAACACTTATTCACCAGGGCCATGAAAGTCTGCCACTGTGTGAAGTGTGTGGACCTTCACGTTCAAGTTCATCCACACACAGGGCCACCCGAGTGAGCTAGGGGTTTACGTGGTATTGGGCCTAGAACGGCAGCTCTACAGTAAGGAGGATGAAAAGAGGCCCTGACCCTCTTTTTGTCCCCTGTTCTTAGTGTGGGCGTCAAGGCCAAGATAAACCTCCCTGGGCCCAAATTCACAACACGCTCCCACTCAGTGTGGGCCTCTGGGAACCTCTGCACAGTCAACAAACACAGGTGTGCGATAATTACGGCCTGTCGAGCCATATGTCAAAACGGACTCTTACTATGTGTCAAAGAGAGCAGGGCCATCGTGGGACTCAAAAGGGCCAGGGAGATTTGTATTCACATCAAGTCGGTATTCGCTTGAGTTACAGTATGACAAAAGCCCCCCTAGGTGTGCTTCCATGGACTACTTGAGTAAACTAAATAAAATGCCTGGCAGTGATTATGACATATCGTGCCACCGTCTCTCTGGCTAAGGGGAAAACCTCTAATGTGCTGGAGAGGTGATGATGTAGACTATATGATAATTACCAGCATATGGGGCTCTAAGCTCCACTCTGCAATGGCTTGGAGGTAATTCAATTGCAAACTTCTGCATGACTGACAAATGGCCAGATTATGCCACACAGGAGACTGCAGTACTCTATCAGCCAAGGCTTTCCTTCTCTAATGTACAGTAATACACTGTATCAAATTCAGAAAGGGTGTTAAAAAGACTCTCCAGATGATGGGGTCTATTAGTTTAAATCTATTGTTTGAATGCTTTTTTCCCCCACAGTTTGCATTTTCTATGACAGTACATTTTGACCAATACGTTTTGATAAACTTTTTAACTGTACACAGTAAAAGACCTGGGGTGACATTGTGGGATTGAGTTTTAAAGCATTACACTATATCAAAATCAGATCGTAAAAAATAAAGGGTGTTAAAAAGACTCTCCAGATGATGGGGTCTATTAGTTTGAATCTATTTGCTCATTTTTAGGATAGAAAACAGTTTTAGGATAAAACTTTGCTGTGTCTTTCTGAAAAACCTAAGCACGGTACTTACTTAAAAGAGGCCCAAATCATACTAAAAAGAAGTTTTAGAATATACTGTTCACTCTCTTATCCATAACTGCAAACAAAACTGCAAAAACATCCCATTTCAATTAATTATTTTATAATGTTATGAATAACACGTTTACATGCATTTGCCTATTAAGGCTACAGTAGTTTATATAATGCCCATTCTTGCTGAAGTTATAAGGAGTGTTTCAGCCTGGACTGATATCTAAACAACCCATAATAAAGGGCAGCCAATCAGTACTGAGCTGTACATTTAGCAGTCTCAAAGGCACAACAGCAAAAACAGCAGCCTATGTATTTCAAAGTGATTAAGAAAAGTTGAAAAATGGTCATGTAAAAACAAATTATGGTAAATAACCCACAATTATCTCATAAGCGGACTTCTGACGAAAATAAAATAAATTTAGACCCATTTAATAGGTTCAGAAACAACGCAAGATTATATAATTAAAAGGGTGTGTCTAAATTTATTCTCAATTACTGTAGCTTTTATCCAATAACTAAAGTCATTCATTAACTATTAAAATAAGACACACAAAAAAGTTTTTAATAAGGGTACGGATCTATGAATATCTCCTTAAAAGCTTTATCAAAGGAACATGTCCAGAACTTGGAAAATGAAGATGTGAACCTTACTATATTTGCTACAATAAATATTTAACAAAGCTTTCAGAAATGAGCTAAAAGTGAACTGATACCTCTGTCAAAAAGGAAAAAAGTCAAATGTGCAGCTGTGTGAATGCTTGATTGAACATGTTTCTATACGTTACTGTGGGCTGTGGCCGGCAAAACAGGGCTCACTGGGTGTAATACACCTGTTAGTTACTGAGGCAAGACAAACCGGAAAAGAATTCTTATTGCATGTTTATAATTGTCCTCACCAGACTTGTTCATCTGCTTACAGGCTTCGTTGTAAGCCGGGCCTGCTCTGAAGTCACACTATCTTTTCTTCTCATCATTTTTCCATACGGTAATATCTGATGAGGACAGAAGATATGTCTCTGGCCATGCTTTTTTCCCCCCACAGTTTGCATTTTCTATGACAGTACATTTTGACCAATACGTTTTGATAAACTTTTTAACTGTACACAGTAAAAGACCTGGGGTGACATTGTGGGATTGAGTTTTAAAGCATTAGGCAGGAATTTTAAATTTGGATAGCGCAAAGCCAAAATGGATGAATGGAGGAATCTAAGTAAAAATATCTATGTAACTGATGCACATGTGTTAAAAGGATTAAACAAAAGTATTCTGTATTTTTACTAAGTACTATACTTGAGTTACATTATGTACTAACTACAAATGATTTATTCAATAACTATTAAAGTAATATTGTGGATAGCTCTATTTCCATACCCAGTAGAAGTATACTTTCATAAAAATTGTGTTTTAAAAATCCATTAAAAATTTGATTGCTATCGGTATCAGTCAATACTCTAAGTATCAGTATTGTAAAGAAAAAGTGGTATCATGCAATATCTAAATGAGAGTATAGACATTCAGAATAAGATAAGTTTGAACCACTCAGAGTTTAAGGGGTTTAAAGGAAAGATCTTAATGATACTGTGAAATCTTTTTAGAAGTAAAAACTAAACTTTGTCACTTTAAAGTTAAAAGTTAAATATCAGCAAACTGAATTCTAGGAAAGAATTGTTTTGTTATGAATGGTATATCTGATATCTTAGTATTCTTTGGAACTTCTGCTGTCTGACTATAAGACAAGAGGTTTGAGGTTGCCGTGCTGGACTAAACCCATTGCGTTAGTGGTCTGCTGTTGACAAATTGAGCATGCTGCTGTTGACACAGGATGCGGCAAAAAGAATATCTGCAAGAATGAGGTGGACGGCCTACGTGCTAAGCGTCACTGTGACCCACTATGACTGTAGAGGGGAAAATACACCGATTCAGCCCAGGCATATGATCTAAATATGGGTGGGGCCAAGCAACAGGAATAATGGGGTAAACTGAGAAAGCACATCTAACATGTAGTAAAGTAACTAGTATAAATTAGCAAGGTTGAACAATTACTACAAAAGCGATAACAGAGATTGCACCGTTACTGTGATCATCAAACGTGATCAACAGAAGGCATGTCACACTGCAGTGAGTGAACCTCTGCAGTTTGACAGTAGAGGAACATTAGCAATTGTTCAGCACCAGTTGCTCAGAGCACAATCAAGGGAAAATTGCTTTGTTAAAATCATTTTCTGTTCACTAATGTTTAAAGGGATGCTTAATTTTGATACTGCATATACAGCATGACAAGAATATGCATCAGCCCTCTGCAGCCAACAAGAAAGAAATAATTAGGATTTAGATTAACACGTGGTTAATTGTATAGTGTAAAAACTAGGCTAATCATGTCAAGAACAGCCCTGGCACAAAGTAACTCAGTCCGGTTACGACTTACGCATTGGCCCATGTTGTAAAGGGATTAGGTTGTTGGATTTAATAAGATTACTGAGGTGGCTACTATTGCATCTCACTGACTTCTGTGAATACGGTCCACAATCAGCTACTAACATCAGGTGAAGGGGAAGTGAAAGTGTTTTGTCAGATGCTGCGTTCCATGATTTCCTCATATCCTTCATAACCTTCATACAGATGTCAAAAGAGGCTGGCACAAAATTCTTATCTAGATTCACTTACTTGACTTTCCTCCGTTCCTTGTTGTCGAATATCTCATTGAGATTGATGCTCTTCTGGCCTAGAAACTTATCCATCCCGACCAGAGACCTGTGCATGACTATCAAACACAATTCATATATTTCAGGGTTGCCTTCCAATAGCAGGCCGGGAAGCTCAAAGGAAGCCTCCTCTCTCCATACTGGACTCAGGGTCTTCTCCGCCACCGATGTTGAATACTTCTCTTTCCCAAGCTGGATGATCGTGTAGGCATCATTGGTGCCATTCTTGCCCTTGGGCTGCAGGTCTGCAGCTTGAAGGACCGTCACTTGGACATGAGTGGGGAACCACTTCTGAGACTGCTCAGCTAGTGACATTCTGATATGGTTTCTGGAGAGAGACTATTTCATATGATCTAATGCTTGTTGAGTAGACCTCAAATCACTGCTTCAGTCTAAGAGGGCTGTGTGACTCACTCATGAACGAAAACACTAGTTGTGTGGGATGAAATGTGTCCACTTTAATCTACATTGTCCCCTCCCCTGCATTTCATTCAGGAGGAATAAAACCATAGGGGATGCTAGGGTTTAGCATCTGAGGCATCTGATGTATCCACAGAACATCTTCCATACAAGTGACCTGAAAAAGGAAATAATAAAAAGACAACCTCAAAGCTCAGACACTGGACAAAAAGGCATGGGTAGTTTTTAAAAAGGTGGTCCAAGTATCTTAGTAAGCAAAATAAGAGGGAATGAACGTTGCTAGCTAGCTAGGGGTCTCAATGAAATGAATATGGGCTAGTAAGGTAAGTTATAACTCAAATTTAAAAAGCATATGACCACACATTTGTAGTTTAAGTTAAAACATTACACGTTGCTGTTTGTTAGAGAACAAATAAAAGGACTGTCAGAACCTGAACAGTTTGTTTACCTCAGTGTTACACTTTCTCTTCCCAGGCAGTGAAGGAATGCTCGGTGGGAGAATAAATTCCTTTAACTCCCGTGAGTCCACGGCTCCTGTCAGACTGTGTTCATGTTCATTTATGTTTTAAAAATGAATAAAAACAATAAATAAATAAATAAACACCAGCTGAGGCTTCCCCAGAAACGTGCCCGTTAAACCTGCCCTTCTCTTCTCCTCGCTTCCTCGTGCCTCACTTCCGCCGACGCGCACGCGGGGGCGGGGCCCGAGCGCCTCGCCCGTTACCATGGAAACAGCAAGCCGGTGTTTCAGAATCTTCAGAATCAGAATCAGAATCAGATTCAGAATTACAATCAGAATTAGAATTAGAGTCAGAATTAAAATCACAGATGGTGGTTAGGAATACGTTATTACACTTGGTAGAGATCTATAGTATGTAAGTAATATTGACATAAGTAGTGATATTCACTTGGCAAACTTCTGAGCATGTGACTGTCAGAACAGGCAAGAAACCAGGCAAGAGCCTTTAATAAACTCAATATGAAAAGTCTTATGGCTTTCTTTATCACATTGTGGGGTTCCTAGTGGTTGTATGATGTATTCGAGTGATGCATGCTGGGCATTGTAGTGAGACGAAAGAAATCACAAAAAGACACAAAAACTGATGAGGCAGAGAGATGCAGTGTTACTTGGGAATTTCACTACAAAATATTACACAGCAACAAATGTTTGTTTTAGGCCAATAAGGCACTCATGGGTCACACTGGTGTTAAAATATAATCTGTGTAGCATTGGAAGCAGACCAAGATGCCCTGGAGCAGCCACACACAAACCAGAGATCACCATGACCAGTGTGTTGCATAGGCTAGAGGGTTTTAAAGGTCCCTGGCAATGGGCTCTGGAGCACTGGAGCTCCACTATATGGACAAAAGTATTGGGACACCTGACCATTACACCAACAGGGACTTTAAGGGCATTGCATTCAAATACATAAACTTTAATATAGAGCTAGTCCCCCCTTTGCAGCTATAACAGCTTCCTCTCTTCTTGGAAGGAATCTGTGCCCATTCTTTCTGTAGAGCATTTATGAGGTCAGGCACTGAGGTTGGACGAGAAGGCCTGGCTTGCAGTCTCTGTTCCAGTTCATCCCAAAGGTGTTGGATGGGGTTGAGGTCAGGGCTCTGTGCGGGCCTGTCAAGTTCTTCCACACCGACCTAATCCAACCATGTCTTTATGGACCTGGAATAGAAAAGGGACTTCTCCAAATGGTGTCCACAAAGTTGGAAGCATGGCGTTGTTCAGAATGTCTTGGTATGCTGAAGCATTAAGATTGCCCTGGAAGTAAGGGGCCTAGCCCAAACCCTGAAAAACAGGTGTGTCCCAATACTTCTGTCCATATAGTGTATGTTCTCTAGAGTGATCTCCATCTAGAGTGAGCTCCATTCAGTACCTTTGGGCTGAGGATTTGTAATCCAGAACAAGTTCAACATCAGTACTTAACCTCGCTAAAGCTTTTGTCACCTAATGCAATCAAATCCTCACAGCAGGGACTCACACTGGAAATGTCATCAGGAGATTTCAGTCCCAGGTGATGTTACAGCCATACATGGCCAAGAGTCCAAGGCAGCGTAAATATCATTACTGTCTCTGGGTAAGTAGGATGGTCCTCCCTCTCCCCCTTCACTCAGTGCAATGCTAGCCAGCACAGTTCTCCTCCTCCAATCGCATTAAGCTGTCCAGTGACGTTGCGTTAGCAGTGTAAGGCCCTCCCAGAAGAGTAGAGGCTGTTTCTGGAGCAAAGAGGGATATGCTTCCTATTAGTAACACTGATTTCAGAAGAAATGTAGGACGAACAGAAGTACGCTTTTGAACATATAGTATGCGCCAAACGCATGCTGTTTCTATGTCCCATCACTGCTATTCATTTGCTTCTCAGAGCATCAAGCACTTCATAATACATCTGCTTTGCCCAGTTAAGTGATATAAAGGAGCACATAGAGGTAACATATGCTATTATTCTCTCAGCAGGGGTATCCTGTGCAAACCTTCTAAGCAGGTCAGCGTCTGTAGAGGGTGCTTTTGACAGTGGTGGGTAAATCATACAGTCATGCTGACTGATATGTTTCTTGAAATGCAGATAAGTGGTTCATTTGAATAAGCGTAGACACACGCCACCCACTTGACAAGTACAGGCTAAACCAAACACACATGCTTTTCTTTCATTCCCTTTTTTTTCTATCAAGCCTGCCATGAGTGCAGATTGTGTGTACATACCGGAGTCAGAGGCATGAGCTTGGCCCATCCGTCACACATAGATTATAACTCTTATCTGGAGTGTATCTCCAAAAGAAAATGGGTTCGGCTTAGTGAAATATTAGGTCATATAAAATGTGTTTCAGACAGTTTAAAATAAGGAGGAGCCTTTCTCTGCGCCATTTTGAGTCAAGCCCCATCTCAAACGCCAGAAAACAGCTGGGGAACCTCTCTGGAAAAAAACACTAAAGACGGTGCTCTTATGAGGTCATATGGATGAGGATAATGTACTTTAAAAAAATTTTTTTTAAAAAGCAGCAGTTGCATATCTTACCGTAGAGCTGTTAGATAGAGGTTGTTAGGTAGACAATAACTCTCTCTCCTTACTCCACAATTTATTTCCCAATTTAGCGCCTTACCATTTTGAGGAATCTCGTAGAGTGAAATAGTGTCATTGCTCCAAGCGGACGGCGCCAGGGGTCACGGCCCCCATCCTTAATTTGACAATTTGTCAAACACTTTCATGTATTACCTTCGAAGAGCATAATGTGCTTCTCTGCCTCTGGAGTGGAATAAAAAAAACATAAAAGGCTCTACATTCCAACCTCACCTGCTTCCTTTTATTGTTCCCCTCTGATAGAGTATATAAAGGGGGAGAACAAAAAAAATCAAGTCATAAATTAGCCCCCGAGTAACGTATGGCTGTGGTCCACTTTCCAGAGGAATGATGTTGGAGCCCATAAACTGTCCAATATACAACAGGAACCTGTATTGAATAGCAGCGGGGTCCACATGTTGGACTGCGTTAAGCTACATCCTTATGGGCTGCCGTCGTCCGCGAGACCACGGTCAGCCAGCTGGTTCTGCTTTGGGCCCCTTTCTTCAACACTATATAGGTTGTATTACATTTATTAAACACTTTTACGCATCTCTGGCCGCAAGATTGCCCATCTGTTAGCACAGGACGACATACGTGATCCGAGAGTGAAAGAGAGAGAGAGAAGAGAGGGGGACGTCCAGGCCCCTCGTAACGCAGTGGGATTGATTTAAGAGGCGGCGCTTTTAGCCGAGAGGACTTTTAGATCACAGTTGAAAATGTAATATGAAAAAGGAAGGAGAGAGGCACACAAATCAGGCGGCGGTGGGGCTCTAAGGAATGCTAGGCTGTGCAGGCCTAGCTGATATATGGGGCTGCAGATGTGCGAGTGGCCATGACTAGCAGAACCAGTGCCACAGGGGGCTGCTGGAAGGTCTATTGTTTGGGACCCAAATTCACCTATTTGAATATTACCAAAGGATAGCACCTTTGACCCCGCCGTGGCGGCTAATGTGATGCCTAGAAGCCAGAGCAGGCCTCAGAGTTCTGAAGCCCATATGTAGCAGTGAACTAGCAGAACCTAAGATAAAGCTTTGTCAGATGCTGCAGTAAAGGAAGATGTGATTGTTTTTTTTAGAGGCTAGTAATGGAAACATATGGCTAACAATTAGTATCATGAATTAGTATCATGAAGTACTGCAGGGCTAAATAGTCCTACACTTACCCCAAACCACATTAAGGTAATTAAGCTGAGAGAATAATCTTAACTAGACTTGATTTTGTGGTTTCATTTCTGGCTGTTAGCAGGTAGCATTCTTAATAGCAGTAGTAGCACCCATGTTGAAGCCTACGTTTTGTCCATACTGTGTTATGAACCACATGAACAATTCTGTCGAGATCATTTAACGATCTGATAAAACAAGGGAAGTGTGTGATTATTCAGGCATACGATTTTACTAAAACATCCATGTAACTTCCACTGTTAGCTGTATTAGCCTTGTAGCTCCAGCAAAAGTAAAGAAGCAAACTTTATACAGCAAATGCTTAAGACCACTGGTGAAAATAATTCTATTTTTACAAATCAGGGGTTGCACAGTGGTGCGATGGGTTGCGCTGTCATCTCACGCAAGAAGATCCTCCTTCTGGGGCAGCTGAGGGTCCTTCTCTGTGAAGTATGAATTTTCTTCCCATGTCTTCATGGGTTTCCACTGGGTACTCCGGTTTCCTCCCCCAGTCTAAAGACGTGCATGTCAGGTGGATTGGAGTTACTAATCTGCCCCTAGGTGTGACTGTGTGTGTGATTGTGTTTGTCTTTGTCCTGTAATGGACTGGTGACCTGTACAGGGTGTTTCTAAGCCTTTCACCCTATTACTGCTGGGATAGACTGCAGCACCCCCTGCAACCCTGGTTAAGGATGAGCAGCTCAGAAAATTAATGAATGGAAATTACAAGCATAGCAATTTCAGTGGAAAGAAAAATATCTGAAATATTCACAAGGACGAAATTTCAGAATTTCTTAGCGTTTGGTGTGTCCCACTTTAATCTCAGTGGGCACCCAAGCTGGCATGGACTCCACAAGTTTGAACAAAAGCCTCTGATGAGTAAATCAGACAACTCTGGTAAAAGGTACCAGACAGTCTGACCTTTTTGTGCAGAGGACATGGTCAGATTCACAAATTTGCTTAAACTGAATATTTCTTCTTCATCCTACTTGTCATAACTCTTGCCTGTTCTCAATATGGTCTCAGACTTTTGGACCCCTCAATGCCTTGACTGCTCAAATAAAGTCTTAGGAAAACGTGTACATTTTTAAAATAATTGTTTATTTAAAATTTTTGACTGTTTCTTTAGTGCTTTATGAGGGCTGTACTCTTCACTTATTTAACTTATGCTGAAATTATGTGTTTTCTACAAAGCATTCTGTTAGCTTAGCTGACACAGGGGTAGCAGGCTGTGCACACACACACACACACACACACACACACACACACACACACACACACACACATATATATATATATATATATATATA
>JBBPCZ010000156.1:23040229-23052620 GCA_037974445.1 Brycinus macrolepidotus | reverse complement strand
AGTATGTTTAGGACAGACTTAAAGGTGCGATTAATCGCGATTAATCGCGAGTTAACTATGGCAAACATGCGATTAATTGTGATTAAACATTTTAATCTACTGACAGCCCTAGTAATAATACATATATATGTGTGTGTGTCTGTGTGTGTGTGTGTTACTAAACATATTATTACTACACCTGTGTGCATTGCTATATATACATAAACTTTGGTTTTACTAATTAATCTGTAATTACTAAGGTAGGATACACTTGTGAAATTACAGGAGTAATAGTTGTTGTTAATACATATGTGTAACACTGAATACACCAGTTGTTATATTGTTGTTGTGTTACATTGTTCATGTGTAACTACACAGTTATTAGAGACACTTAATGCAAAGTGGGACCACAAAGTGTAGACAATTGCTATGGTGTGACAAGAGCAAGCTAAGTCAAGTTAAGCCTTCAGATAGCAAGCAAGCTAACCTGCCTATCGTAAAAAGAAAAAAACACCAAGCAAGCTCAATATTTCAAGATAGCTCATACTGCTGCTGATTATAGCAAAAACATTACAGCAAAAATAAAACATAGGTGACTAGTTGATAACATGGTTGGTGGCAGCAGGGTGGCGGCTGCATGCAGCATCACTTAGCAAAACAGTCAGATTAGCGGTGAGCAAGCTAGCTAACTTGCCTGTCATAAATAGTAATAAAACACAGATTTATAAACAGATTCACTGCACAGAAAAAAAATAGATAAAAACAAGCAGTTTGAAAAATATCACAATGAACAGCTTAAGCCTACATTGTACCTCCTATGTCTAAAGAATTACCATATGATGCACTGACAGAAACTCAAAAGTCTGTTTAAAAAGCTTAAAACAGAATATTACGCCTTGTACTGTGAGAACAATTTTAGGGCAGCTCATTTCAGGTCATTTATGGCACAAAATAAAGAGGTTGACATTTTATTTTTCTGACTGCTACTTTGCTAAAGATGGTAGCTAATGCTATCTGAGCCAAACCCGGGGAAGCATGCGGGGTCAAAATAAACACGTATATATTCAGTATATATATACAGTGCTTATATTAAGAATTAGGGACTTTTATTATATAAAAAGTATATTTCTCATCCAAGTGTCTTATCAAGTAAATTTAGTTTAATATTAACACTGTCACTTCTTTCTTAATTTCCTTTTATTTTATTTTTTTGAATGGCTTTTAAACAGACTGTTTAAACAAGTGTTGTTCAAACTGATTTTGTCTACTTGGTCATGAATGCAGCAATAAGTTTGCCCCTTGAGAGGTCAGCTGCGTCAAAGCAGCTGCACTACTGGTTTACAGATCAAAGTTCACCGAAGAAGAAGTCAATGTGAATTTTTCTGCTCTGAAAGTTGCTCCTCTAAAAAGAATGCACTTTCGCTTGTGTTACCATAACACACAATCACACATAAACTCAGTGTCCTAACGGAGCTGTGGTATACACTCCAGTCACAAAACCATGCCGAGTTCCAGCACATATTATACAGACACATACACACACACACACACTCACACACAGAATTCCAGTACACACTCAGTGACATTCGCAATCATAAAAGCCAGCTGAGTTCCAGCACATATTATGGTACACACATACAGACACACACACACACACACAAACACACACACACAAACACCCCCCCCACACACACACATACACACAGAATTCCAGTACACACTCACTGACATTCGCAATCACAAAAGCCAACCAGGTTCCAGCACATATTATGGCCGCACATACAAACAGGCACACACACACACGCACTTTACATGAAAGGTGCTCTCATGGTATTTGAGTGAAAGGGTCGAGGGCTAAGCAGTGACTGAGCCTCTCCATTGAGTGGGGCCAGACTGAAGAGGCGCTCAGAGCACCCGGTTTAGCTAACCTCCAAGGCCACAGCGGAGGGGGGAATGTGGTGGGAGGGCCTCTAGAGAGCCTCTCTGCTGTCAAAAGGGGGGAAAAAAATGTCCAGCTTTAAAGACGTCCCCCGGCCTTTTGATCAGTTCACAGGTTACAGTCGGAAACTGAGGCCTTTTTTCATGCAAATGGCCGCTCATCAAAAGCAGCGCCGAAAAACATCTCTTTTCTGCCGGACGGTAATGGGGCTCGTTCATGTTTTGGGAAATTGCACAGCCAAGGGCCGAGTAAAGAGTTCCACTCAAGGTGCTGAAAAGCGGCCTGCATACAGGTGTGGAGTACTCCACTATGCCAACTGAAGCGTTAGTTCAGCGAAAAATATCCCCTAATCACAAATTTGGTCAAGCAGCCAAAATATGTTTGATGTCTGAAATTCGCCTCTTCACTTTTGCACTGGAGCTACAAGGTTAATGTAGATACGAAAAGAAGCTCAAACTGCATTTCTAAATAACACACTTACCTCAAACCAAATTAAACAGTTAAATAATCTTAAAATCACTTGCTCAAGTGCTGTGCAACATACTGTTATCAATAAAAACGGGCCAATTATGGGCCAAAATAAAAATGGGCGTAAAGGGGCCAAAATGGGCCAAATTTTATGACTAAGCTAAACAGTAGTAGCAGTCTGTGTTTGCCAATTTTTTAGACAAGAAAACATCTAAAACATCTATTTGACATTACTTAACTGATGAGGTTTGAGGCAAATGTGGGATCACTAGGGCTTGCAGTTTGCTGATGCTAATTGCTGGAGTATAAGCTTTTATTACATATTAGCCACATTAGCTTCATCAGTCCAGTGCACAGCTAAAGAAGCAAATTCAGACACCAAACATGTTCGAAATAAGTGGTGAAACATTTGATGAGGACTAAATTGTGTACATTTTATGTTTTCTCTGTAGTTTTACAGCCTTAGAGAGCAGATTATTAAGAATGGATGACATACTGGACAAAATATGGCCTGTGGGTCCACAGACATCACATTTGTGGGTCAGAAGCCAAACAGAACAGATCATCTGAGTTATTTTACAGCAATAATTAATTAGAATGTGAGCAGTATATTGAGTATATTACAGTTATACTACAGTTGAGTACACAACTGTAACTGTAAGTTCTCATAGTAATAGCATGGTGAACATAAATGACTATTTTTGGCTTTTTTTTTAAAATGCACATAATTCAATGGTTAAGATATAATCAAAGTAATTCAGAGTGGTTTGAAGTGAGATTCAATTTATTTACAGTGGTGGTGATAGGAACCAGGGGTCACGAAGTCTAAAAGACAATTATTGACATTTCTTTATTATCCAAACCCACTAGTGAATAATACTGATGATTGTAAAACAGCTATAAATATGAAAAATGCATTTACTTTGGAGACTCTTTTGCCTTACAACACCCTGCAAGTATTCTTTCACCATGAATGTATTTAAAAATACGTTTTAGGGCTTAACCATTTTCAAGTAAACACTTTGAACACCTGGTTCCATTCACCACCACTACAAATAATTCACACAGTTTCTCCAGGAGGGAGTATTTCACAACAAAACCATTGAATCTTAAGGAATTAGAATCATTTAACATACTCTGTATTTTTTAGATTGTTTTGGAATTTTTTAGTTGCAATAGTTTGGTTTTGCTGTTGTGTGAATGGAGAACAGGGTTTAGGCTGTACTGGACCCATTCTAGGGAAGGTATTGAGGGTGGTGTGAGTTCGCCCAGCTCTTCTGAAGCGTTTAATTACCAGCCCCGTCTGAGAGAGTGTGCTGATGGAGATTGCGGAAGGGACGGGGAGGGGCTGAAACGAAAACTCTAGTCAAGGTCATGTTCTACGACAATGGCGCCGCTAATCCCTCCCTTGCTCGGCCACGATTTGACCCGCACCCCACTGCTCTGAGGAAGAGGAACTCGGGTGTGTGTTGGAAGTGGGTGGGGGAGGTTGGAGGGGGGCATGGGCCGAGACTCCTCTTCCTCACCCCCGCGCATTAGGCTTCCAAGAGCGGCCGGATAATCTACCAATTAGCAGCAATTGTGGCGCAGGGTTTTAATGTGGGGTTTCTGTATTTTTTAAAGACCGTTTAATTTTCCCTCTCTCTCTGGCACAATCGCGATTGTCGCCGCTCTCTCCAGCCCTTCTCATTTAAAATAAAAGAGTCGGTGGCTTAATTTGGCATTAAGTGGGGTGGGGGGCCGGGGGTGGGGGACGTAGAATATGCACTGCCAGCAAAGCGATTGTCAGTCCGAGGCGGCGAGAAAGAGGCCGAGAGAAAGACTGAAAGGAGAAAATCATTTTAAAAGGGGGGCTAGTGTGAAGGACTTGTTCGTACAGGCCCAAAGCTCGCCAGTGTAGCATGGCGGCGCAGGATTCAGTATTGTGCCCAGATAACATGCCGTTCCATCGTCCACCCGGCCCCCAGCAGGCCAGTGGTTCGCTGAGTGAGGATTAGCACATGCTATTACATTAGCCTAATAACGGGATAAGAGCAACTTATCCACATATTGTCCGAGAACACAAAGCTACAGTAGACCAGTCCCGCCCCAGCACAGCAACACAACTGTAGCATGTTGTGCTAATAAAAGTGGTGAGCTTTATTGTCGCGTATTTCCACAGATGACTACGCTTAGCTTCCATTGACTGTCTGACATTTAATTCCTTGCTTTTGAAAGCACAATATTTTAACACTCCAGATTTCCAAACTCATTTAAGGCACTGAAACAGGTGGAGTGCAGACTCACCTTCTGCTTGTACTACCTCAAAAGGCATTCATCTCTGGAGTTTTGAAATCAGCCCTTTTCTGCCTTATAGCAGCGGTTTCAACAGACAGCTCTTAGCTAACATGATTACAGGCACTAAAATTACAATCATTAGTTGTCGGCAGGGGGATTTCCACAGGGGAAACCTAGCTCACTGTGAATGTTGCCTTCTAATTTTGAACTGAATGTTTTGCACACTGTACAGTTAGACAAACTGAGTACGTGAGAGGTAAGTTTGCCAAAGCCATGTAGCATGGCATTGCCCTGCATTCTGGACAAGATCATTCTTCTGTATCATTCCTAAGGTTTAATATTTGTTGGATATTTACCTGTTATTTGATTTCTTGTTGGTAAATCTGAAGATGAATCTTTTTGGTTCATTTTTGGGGAGTCCCATCATGTGCTCAACTTTCAATTTTGTCCCAAAATTTATTTTTCAGGTTGTATTCAAAATGTGCCTAAAATGAGTGCATCATTTTTCTTCCAGAAAATCCAAAAATGAACCTTGTTCTGAACTAACATTGTGATTACTAAACTGCATGCACGCCAGACTTTAAAGGCACACATGCTTTTGCATTTATTATTTTGTTGACCCGTTGCACATTAATTACAACTTCATAAGAAGTCGATGCTCTAGTATGGAACAAGTGAACAATGGCCCTCATTTCAATATCTTAATGGGAAAAGAAACCATCTTTGAATGCTGAAGCATAAGAGCAGATCCCATTCGCTATACTTCCTTTGAAGTCGACTGTCCAGACCGAGTAGGCCCGAGGCCACCTTCAGCAAGTTCCTCAGCTCATTCACATAGCTTTTAGGCAGCTCCCAACTCCTTCCCAGGTTCTCAGCAGCCAAGTTCCACTCTATGACACCTCAAAATCAATGCTAGATTTGAATTTTGTTCATGCTTCCCAAAAGAATACCATATGATGGAAAAGCAAGTACGGCTCTAGATGGTTACCATAAGTTAAGATCATGACAACACAGTGCTTTCCAGAAACCACATTTTTGGAATCCAAGCCAGGAATTGTTGTTGATATACGACCTAATGAAATCAATCAAGTAATTAAATCTAAATTTTAAATGTCGGATCTGAACAATCATAGCATTCCTGTAGCCTTTCTACGAAGATGCAACCATAGTTTGGTTTCAGCTTTTTTTAACTTGCTTATATTCACACAAGTTGCCCCTGCAGGACTGGAAGCCCTATCCAGGAGTGTTATGTTTGTTGGCGGGGCCATAGGTAGCCAAAAGGCCAGTTGCCATCCGTGCTTGCCTTTATAATGTTAATTTGGGGTCAGGCTGCAGGGCAGAAAGGCCTTGACCACAGCTGGTTTATTCCATGATTCCACGCTGGCCGTGTGTATCCTGTTGGGGCAAAAACAATCCACAGGCTGTTCTCTCCGACCTTGCCCTTGGGCCACACTGGCCACAGCAGCTGCCTGGTGGCATGTGGGGGGACGACTCTCCAGCATTCCTGGGACCCCTGTACCCTTTACCCAAAAGCTCTTCCTGCAGGTGCACTGGGACCTTCGGGGTGGAGGGAAAGCTTGGGGCGTCTCACATAGGGGCCGGCCCCACCTCCCTCATGTTTGTTTACCTCCCAGTGAAAACAGTTAGGGGCTCGGTCTCGTCTCCTCCTCCAATCTCCTCAATCTGCCCTGGGCTCTGCAAACAACACTCTGATCCCCCTTCCCGATGGCTAACTCTTTCCTGCAGGGTTCATCTTCAGGTCTTGACTTCAATAATGCTTTAGAGAAGTAGTGCATGCTTGGGTGAAGGCTTACGCTCTGGCCAGTGGAGCTTCTTTTTGAAAATTACTCTTGCATTCCTCACTCTGCAGGACAAGTAGCACAGTACGCATGCTCAAATTTAGTCGAAACGTTCTCTGGGCGGTTCAAACAACTCTCAGCTGAAGTGTGTGAGAATCTGGTCAGGACAAGGGAGATATTCTTCTTCCACTGAGAGCCATTCTCTCTTCATTTAGTCTGGATAAACAGTGGCAACCTGGAGTCCACCTGCTTTGGAGCTATTGAGAAATTGACTTTTCCTGAAAAGTTCCTTGACCCTCAACCTCCGGGGTGCAGGAAGGGAACACAGAGCAGCGATGCCCTCCTGTGTGGCCGGCCGCCATTTAACCCCCTAATTGTTACAAGGCAGCTTCTGGCACTCTAATACTTTGCTTCCGGAAATCGTTCTTAAACAATCAAATAAACGCACATGCGCAGAATTCGCCATGCCTTTGGGCCTGGGACGATAGGCAAGGGCAACACAAGGCTGCCGTATGTGGTAGTGCAGTTTGAACACAGAGCAGAACGCAGCCTCAGTGGCCAAATGTTGGATCTCAATAGCTCACCATTTGATAGTGCTGTCAGTAGATATGAACAGAAACTCGACAATGGGATTACACAACACTAGCATCGCAAAAGCGTTCCCCTCCTCTGTTCTACTCAAAATCACAGTATTTCCATGTGACTTTGCATGCATTTGAGCTGATCCTCTTGTTTATGCTGATGTTTGATAATGTGCTTTACTAAACTACAAATAATAGAACATAAGCTGTAAAATTTCTAAATACATGAAAAACTGTGTAAGCAGTTGTTATTGGAAGAAAGTTAATATCTTTGGCATCTGATATTCGCAATCAGCAAATCCAATATTTCTTCAGACCCACATCTGAAGAAAGCTTAAATGGCAATCACAGTAATGTCTATTATTTAAAATGACATATAAATGTATAAAATGCTATGTATAAAGGATGCACATATAGACTTGTATCCAAAAGTTTGTGTACTGTTCATTGAAAACAAGTACATGTCCTCTAGAGAGGAAACACTTTGGCACATTTTAAAACACAGTTACTGTTTATTTGGTAAGCTTGTCACACAGGAATAAAACAAATAATCAAAAAGTGGCCTGTGAAAAAGTTATGACATATTTTATATTTTCTCGTTTTTTCCAACACGTAAAACGTAATTAAATAGAAACTGAACAACATGTGCAACAAAAAAATGTCATATTCACATTTGTTATTTATTTCAAATCATCGAAATAATCACATTTGTTATTTATTTCAGATCATCTAAAAAACATTTGACAGGCTATGCTCAAACTTTTGCATACGACTGTAAGTGGAAACAAAATTAAGAATCATATTCCTCAATATTTACTTGTTTCCACTTCTGACCACTTTTAATGAGTCAAAAAACACTGTCCGGCGGCAAGCACCTCGGGCCTTAATTAGTGTATTCATCCTTATGTTTACGTCACTGTTTCTTTCAGCGTTCGCAGGGATTTTAAGAAGTCTGTAAGGAAGCAGTAGATCAGGAGCTGGAGATGGGCCGTCTGTCCCGATGATTTGCGGATCCGTTATTAGTGTACGGTGCAAGGTTCCCCTGGAGGACCTCATTTTTGTTTTTCTTTTTTTTTTTCCCTTCCTTTTTCTCGTCCTTGTTTTTCCTTTTCACTTCTTTTACCGCTGTGGTTTGTTGTAGAATTAGGTTTCCTGCGATCTATCATTTTACCACCAAAACGTTATTGTACAAATACTGAGCGCAAATACATTTTGGTGATGGATTTCTCTACGTACAGGCCATTTAAGGCAGCGTGTTGAAGTGTTTTCCCTCAGTGTGTGTGCTGTCCACATCTACGGAGGGATCTACCTCTCTGTAGTTAAGATTTTTGAGGGATTTTTTGAGGGATTCTTTTTTTTTGTTTAAGATTGGGTTGCCATTAGCAGGCATAGAAGATGGACGGTCTGTCCAGCAGCAGAGGCAGTAAATGTTTACTGTACACTTCGCCCGGCAAATCATGGCCTATCGGGCATCCTATATGGCTGGCTGCACTTAATTTTTTTTTTCTTCCAGTCTTCTCTTTTCCCTCCTTCCTCAGCCTGCACTTTCACAGCAGTGGCCTCAGACGCGCCACTTCGTGCCTTTTCAGGTTAGATAGCAGCCTCGGCCGGAGTGCTTCCCAGGATCAGAGAGACAAAGCGGTCAGACAGAGCAAAACCCAGCGACCCCTCGACCGCGCTGACCAGGGCAGTCCTGCTGGAAGAGGTAAAATTGTATTTCAGTGCCTTTGTTTCTACCTCTTGTTTGCACTCTCACCAACCTGGTTCCATCGACCCTCTCTCTTTCTCTCTCTCCCTCCATTTCTGACCTTAAACTCAGGTGTTATTTTTCAGGGGGGGGGGCATTTCTGAAGGCTTAGCGATCAGTGATGCAATAAAACAACAGACAGATTCCGAGCAAGCTTTCGGCAGAGGCAAATTGGGTGGGGAGAAAGTTCTAAAGAGCCTCCAAGGTCAGCCAGTGTGGGAACCAACGCCACGGCCTAAAAGGAAAAAAAGGAAGCAGGGAACAGTATCAAAGGCTGCTGTTTTCATGGAGGCCACTTTCAAACCTGGGCTTCCACTGCTTTTAGCTAACGCTATCATGTGTCCACTCAGTGCTGATGGAGCCTCGGTAAATGTATATAGAGGCGGAGTTAGAGTCAAAAAAGCAGTAATGACTTTGGAGCGCCATGAGTTCAATTTGGAAATGAAATAGTATCTTTAGATACAATTAGGACTTGTTCGCTTCTTTACATTTCTAATTTACAGTTATGGTGTACAATTACAATTTAAACATTTACAATTTACAATTTATAATTATACAAGGTACGGATAGAATTAAAATAAAAAGCATTTTTTGAGAAAAAAAATTGCCTTACATATACTTTTGTCATATTTTTTCCATCACACTTCATGTAATACAGCATGATTACATGAGTATGGTGTCTGTCTGCAACTGAAGCAAAATGAGTGTTTATTTAAATATTTAGTGGGAAAACAAACTATATTTCAGATGACACTGGTCTCTTTGTGGGCTGTGAATGTGATGTTAACCTAATGTAAGGTAATCAAATACTTATTTCTTATTTATTCTTATTTATTCTTACTAAGTTATTTCTTAATTGAGGTACAATGTTATCTAATGTTGAATTCTTATGTAGTATTTTTGTACTAATATGCTGCAATTCTAACAAAGTGTTTTTACATATATATACATATATATATATATATATACATATATATATACATACACATTACTATGTATATATATATATACATACACATACACACACACACACACACACACACATATATATATATATATATATATATATATATATATGTGGTATATGTAAAGGGAAATGTAAGCAAATAAATGTATAAGCAAAATGCAAAATGCATGCATGTGTGTGTGTGTGTGTACTGTAAGCCAAGTTATCTCCCTCAGTCTTCTTTGCAAAAGCTTCATTCATTTTATTCGTTAAGTAGGTTTGAGTGTAAATAGTCTTCATTTTAAAATGACCCTTTTAACACTTTAAATGCATGTATTCTTTAATCACCTTTTTGACCTCTCAAATGGCCAGGACCTGCTGGTGGATCCAAACTTCCAACACACTTGAGAATATCTCGGCTAGTTGCGCTGTAGTCTGTGTAGTTAAAAAGGCTGGATAAAGCTCTTGCAACTGAAAAAAAAAACCCCATAAAATATTTCACACTCTAGAGCCCACTCATTTCACTGTTTTATAAGTGCAAAATTCAAGCTCAGAGAAATATGTTTTCTGTAACAAAATTGTGTAAAAGTAAATGTCAATACATGTAAACATTATATTATCAAAATACCTGTACATTTGTATTTTTACTCTAGTGACTTGATTACATAGACATAGATAAAATGTCCATACAAAATGCGCCACTGATGTCAGGTCTTCTGGAGACAAGAAATGTGTTTTCGCGACATACAGCACTAAGCAAATTCTCTGGCTGAATTAAATTACGCTATAAATATGTTTTGTGTAAGGTGGGATTTGGCCCGGCAGGTGCTGTGCTCTAAAGCAGCTGGGGGTCCCTCCAGTCCTGCAGTGCCTGCCCTGCCGCAGGTCAACCAGATTAGCCCGGGAACGGTAGACGGAGGCTGTGGACGCCGCTCTGGCTCGGAGACTCCCCAGTGATTTGAATGCATTGCCCGGGACGCGAGTTGCCATTAAATGCAGTGTGTTATTTACCCATCGTGAGGTAGTCTATTACATCGACATCTCAGGGAAGGCTCTCTGGGCCCGGTGCAGGGTCTTTGCTGCCCTGCTCTGTTTACCTTGCACTCCAGCATGCTGACTGGGCGATTTGGGGAAGATATGACATTCCGCCAGTGCCGGGACGAGCCGATGGGTCGCCCCCTTCGAGCTTGTCAGCAGGCATTTATTATTCGGACGGGGGGGCAAGAAAGCAGAAGAAAGGTCAAGTAAATGATGGGGGTGGCAGAGGTAGACTTAAAGAGGAGGCTAGGATGAGATGGGTTGGGGGAGTGGGAGGGGTTACGATTGAACAGGGATTATCTTTTCCCATATATATCTCACACTTACAATAAATCTAACACCATCTCATCTGAAAACAGCTTGTTTAAACTCCAGAAAACCTGAAGACGCAAATGTTTGATTTTGTCTCTTTTACACACCATAACAGAGGCGGCTGGACAACCGTCCCAGTACTGGCCCTCTAGAGGACCGGAAACACTCCCCCGAACATCGCAAGTCAGGAAAGAGCCAGGCCTCGAAACCTTCCTTCGATTCTGCACGCACACACACACACACACACACACACACCAGTCTATTAAAGGCAGTGTAATCAGTGGTGTAAATCTCTGACCTCACAGCAATTTGACCATGATTCTTTCGGAAGTGATTCAATCCATCAAGAAATCTCCAATTTTTCTAGGATTCAGGTTGATTTTATTACCACTCTTAAGATGGTGATTCAGTGCATCATGAAATCTCAAATTTCACAACAATTTGTTTCAGTTTGATTACGATGCTTTAGGAGACGATTCAGTGCATCATAAAATCTCAGAATTCACCACAACTTGTTTCAATTTGATTTGAACTATTTAGAAAAATACATAAAACACACAAATGAGACACACAGACAACAATAAATGAAAGCATATTGTAATGAATTTTATGGCAATCAAGTCTAATGTTCTAAATACAACCTCTGACAGATTACTGTTAACTGGCCCAAGCTGGGCAATGTTTGTACATTTGAGTGTGTGTAAGTGAGCGAGAGTGAGACTGATGTTTCTATTCTGCACTGCCCTGAGGAGGCTGAACTCTCGGCGGCTTTAGCACGGAGGAGTGAACCTTTGCTGAACCCTGCGTACACACCAGAGCAGGTGGAAAAACACGTTCACTCCGGCCCGCTCTTCGTACTCCTTTCTTCTCGCAAGCGGGATGCATTAGCCGCTCTCGGACACATTAGTAACAGATAAAGCCTATCACCATTCCCAATGTCACACATTCCGCAGGTAAATTCAGCCAAATTCTGAAGCCGTTCACAGAAAAATCACAAGGAGCTATTCTGAGCACTTTCCAGCGAGGTTACCAGTTCAGCAGTGGGATATGAATGTGAAATGACTGTAGAGCGAGGTATGACGTTTCTCCAAATACGATATTTAATTTAATTATACAGCCGAGGCCCTGGCCTGCAATATGGAAAAGATGATGTGGGATCCATACACACTCTGAAAAACATATTTACACTAGGAGATACTTCTATTTCAGATTAATCCACTTATTGGCGTATCTAACTCTATTATTGAGTCTGCTGAGGTCTATACTGTGAAGCTAGTCAGCTGAGTAACTTTTCATTTATATATA
>JBBPCZ010000156.1:23035727-23038615 GCA_037974445.1 Brycinus macrolepidotus | reverse complement strand
TATGCAAAAATGTATACCAAAGTTTGTGCGTCCCTGGTCAAAAAAAAAAAACAAAATACACACCCTCAATAGAAAATACACTTCTGCACATTTTAATGCACTATATATATATTTATACATATAGTACACATTTATACATATTTATATATATATATATATATATATATATATATAGTACACATACCAACTTGTTTTCATTTCACTTGTTTCATAAATTGCCTTTGGGGTCATTCAGTAAAAATAGATAATCAATAAAAACTGAATTTGGAGAAAGTCAATAAAAATAACCTTAATCAAGAATGAGGATATATATTTTAAGCAGTTGAGCTCTTAATTTTTAAATCATAGTCATTTCTGATGATCTATTTTCAAATCTATTTTCTATTTTTAATAATGGCATTTTAAAAAGTTCAGCAATAACATTCACAACACACAGATCTTTAATAACATCACTATGCAGACCTGTATGTAATGTTTTACTTCAACTTCAGTAATGGTTATCGTAAACTAAAATGTTGTTTTACCTCTTTACCTTAATGGCATGCAGTTTGCGTACTGGTATCATTTAAGTTTAGTTTATTTAAGATCCGGATTTGAGATTAAATGTCTAATTGCTAACATCTGTGGTGGTTATTATTGTATGCATGACTTTATATTACTTAAGAGTACAAAATGGAAAAAGAACATAAGAAATATTACTAATAATGCATCTTTGTTAAATAATATAATTTCAAGTGACTGTATTAACTAATACATCTGTCTGACTTTTCACCAATGGCAAGCCAGCCATAGTTCCACACCTTTGCACAGGTCAGAACCAAAATTGCATGAAGCAAGTCAGAGGAAAAGTTGACGTGAGCTGGAGAGGGATCATTTGATCATATGCTGCTGTTAACATAAATTACTGAGGACTTTTATTGGTCTGTTGCTAACAATATCATTTCGCACCTGTAAAAACAGCTATAAAATTGATTACAGCACACTGTACGCGCAAAGGTTTTCATTTAAGGAATAAGAAACCGTAAATCACCTGCGAAAAGGGCAGATTGGAATCTATTCTTAACTTTCCTGATTGCTCCTTCACTCTGCCTCTCTCTCCCAAACACTCACACCAACCCCCACATTCACACACACCTCTAACCCTCCCCATTAGTGGCTCAGGGAGTGTGGAGTTGGGAGTCCCTCTTCATGGTTATCATACACCATCTAGTGGTTAGAGAGGGTTAGAGGAGATAGAGGAGACCACTGGGGCTGATATTCCACCCCCAGACTCTGATCAGGGCCCACTCACTTACACACAGGCAAGCACAGTAATGTAGAAGAAGCAGAAACATGTGCATGAAAAAACACTTTCTTTTGATGGCTGCAAACATTTACAGAGGTCCTTGGATTCAGCTTCATGTATATTTAATTGAACTTGACCCGCTCAGTTCAAAACCCTTAGTCTTACTCAAAACCTCACTCTAATCCTGACCCCACCATAAAAACTGTAGATATTCAACTCAGCTTTACCAGATTTAACTGTTTGAGTATTTGGAAATGAGGCAAAATAAAGTGTGATCAAAAAAGTAAAATAATTTGTCCACAAACTGAGGTTCATCTTTTGACCAGTGACAGACCAGTGGTCACATAAAAGATCTGAAGTGAATTTTTTGTCATAATTTTTCTCTTCGTGTTTCGTGAGCTGCGTAAAACCTCTGGAGGTAATTAAGCAAAAGGTGGAAAAAATGAAATTTAGTTAAACTGAGTTTTAGAAGTTTGAGATTTAGTCTGAGATTAGGTTTGACAGTTTAAATGCACATGTTCATCCCACATGCATTAAACTGAAGATAAATTCTTTTGAAAATAGCCCAAGAGTTTTATTTTGTCCAAAAAAGTGGGTTCGTAGTTTAGTGAATATAATTAGAATAGATTAAAAGCAAAATATAAATTAAATTCCAAATACAGAATTCAAGCCTAGGCACCGATCAATAGGTTCCCAGCATAAGACATTATGATGTTGCTGTTTTATGCATCATGCCTTTATTGCAATTACAGCTTACAGATCATATACACAGATCATATACACTTCTAAATTTCAGCACAACCCATTCTGATGTACATTTTACTGTCTCATATTATCTCGTCTTGTGTATTTATGGCACTGTCGGGCTACTGCTGAGTCTAGATTTGCACTATTGTGTATTTCTTTCAGGGGAGAGTGGCACACAACCTAATGCAGGTTAAAATATAACTTTAATATTATATTTAGTTAAACACGTTCAAGTTGAGCATGCTTCTCGTATCTCCTTAGCAATCCTACCTGCCAATTTTAACAGTAATTGGACGAAAATGTCTCAAGATTAAAAAGTTACTTGTGTATTAAAGTAATAGAATTTACGTCTGTTATTTTAATCACCTTCTTTCTGTCTGTAACATTTTGAAGCACTATCACTGCCCTATTACTTACTATACTGCAAAACTCACATTCAGAGGTAGTCAGAATAAAATACAGCACAACACACCAAAACAGGGTTAGCTGTTACGCATAATTACAACAAAAGCCTCCCAGAGTAAACAATGAGAGTCCTTACCTTCCCGTATAAAAATGTGGACAGTTTTCTGCACAGATTAATCAGAAACATGCCATGGATGTCATGTAAATAAAAATATATTTCAATTCTCTTGTGCTGTTGATCTAATCTGATTAATCATATTTATTTGGAATACAGTTTTATGCATTTATAGTTTATAGTTCATCTGGCTCAAACACAATTGAACTGCAAAGAAATAAATGCAGACTTTTTAGCCACTGTTACAAACAGGCAAAAAAAAGTCTGAATTGCTCACAAACAGAGAGTGCATGTACATTTTGATTTGTAGCACAGATGCCTTGGTAAAGAAATGAT
>JBBPCZ010000156.1:23025727-23033227 GCA_037974445.1 Brycinus macrolepidotus | reverse complement strand
GTGTGTTAACGACAAAGGCTGGTGCAAAAGGCCGCTGTGATTTCTAATCATAAATCTCCCCGCTAATCTCCCTCCCACATAGTGTCGATAGGCCACGCACATCACGACAGCAATGGAGATGATCAGAGGCTCCATTAATTCCAAGGCCACGTCCTCATTAATGCATAATTGGCTTCTTTATCCAGCCGTATTACAGCACCATGCGCCAGCTTGGAATCGTTGATTTCAATGACCTGATACACATAGAAAGTGATGTGTGTTATGAAGCATGGTTTACCACTCTGGAGGCTTCATGTAATTAGTAGAAATCTGTAAAATATCGAGACGTGATAAATGTGTCCAGAATGATAAACAGAGCTGTAGATCCCAATGGTTTTCATGCCACAAGCAGTGTTTGTTCCGAAGCCCAGCGTATATTTTAAGATTATATTTTAAGTCAAACTCGTCATCAATGTGAGCTTTTAGTTCATTTTTATTCAATATTAGTGTTAATCAACAAGTGCAATAGTACAGTGTGATAAACATGCATTAACGTGTATAGGCCTATACTGTATACTATACTTAGAGTGGGATTAAAATTTGAAATATCACTACTTATGTCAATATTACTTATATACTACTGATCTCTACTAAGTGCAATAACACACTCCTAACCACCATTTGTTTTATTAGTAATTCACTTAACTGTAATTCACTTAACTGTAAGTTACTCATTTATAGTATTTATACCCCAGCATTTGTGTATATAGCATAATGTATTTCATATTGAGGTTTTTCTGCAGAGTTTTTATTGGCTTTATTTAGACTTTATGTTTTATATTGTTCATATCTCTGTGTGTCTGTGCAGTCGTAACATAAGCAATTTCCTCTAGGATCAATAAAGTTTTCTGATTCTGATTCTGATTCTGATTATTTTAATACAATAAAAAATAATTTATTTAGGTCTTATGAACACATTATTACAAGCATTTTAAGTCATTTAAACCCAGCGAGCTTAGTCAATTCTGGTATTTTTGAAAAGGTCCAAAGATCCAAAACCTAAGCAGTGATGGGAGAATTTTGTACATATTTGACTGTCAGAAAAAAAAAAAACAGGTCCTGCACATTTTTGTTTACCAAGGTACAAACTAAAGCTTTCCTCTGTGATTACTGAGTAAGTTGTATGCAAAAGTCTTGGTCGAAGTATATAGAGAGTGTATACATCCTCTATAGAGAACACACTTTCGCACATTTTAATTTACAACTGCACTTTATCACATTGCAATAAAATAACACAAAGTGAGGCCTCTGCAAAAGTTTTGCCATATTAGATATTTTATTTATTTAGCTTTTTCATTTTGTCAGACTCAGTAAATAAATAGAATTTGTGCACTACTATAAGGAGAAAAAAGCCATTTTAAGTGCATTCCTTTTAGAGGATATGCTCTCTTATTCTCACTCAGAAAATCAGCAAGACATTTCATTTGATAGGGGGTGTTAAAAACTTTTGGATACGACTGTTTAAATGATAATGACACCATCCATTATAATAACTTTCTACAGAAAATGGAATAATGAAAAAATCACTAACATTGCTAACTGCAATCAATAATATGACAAGATTGCAAACTTTTGAACAGTAGTGTAGAGGAGAAATAAAGCATTTCATCTGCCCAACACCTCAGTCCAAATCTGATTGCGGGACACTGATCTGACAGCCTTTGAGTCCACTGGCCTGGTGATGCAATCCCCGAAGAGAAAGCCACCATTCATTAGCCGGGCCTAATGTGATTGAAAGCACTTGTGCAAATAAACAGGGCAGTTTCGGATCCGACGGAGAGAAATCCCACAGTCCGTGCACCACACCAGACAGTGACTAATTCAACTCGGGGCCCTTTTTATCTTATTAATCCCGCGCAGCACCGTTTGCAGGTCCTGGAGAGGACTTATAAATTACATCTAATAGGCTTCAAATCAAGTACTAATTAAAACTGCATTAACCTTAATGAATCGGAAAAATGGGGACCCCAATTTATTGGAGTTGTGTTTAGACAAGGGGAAAGCTTCAATAATACATGACGCAATTCCCCCGCTCTTCAGGATGATCTCCTCTTCCTAATGCAAACCTCCTGTGTGTATGTGTGTGAGTATGTGTGTATGTCTGTGTGTGTGTGTGTGAGAGAGAGAGAGCGAGAGAGTGAGGGAGCATGGGTAGGGACGTTATTTATTTATTTTTTTTATGTTGGCCCAGTTTGGGCACTTCTAATCATTACGGACCTTGTTAGAGGTTAACTTAGCAACATTAAGGCATCTTTAGCGTCGGGGAAAACACAGATGGAGCACCAAGCATGCCAATCAGCATCACAGGTGCCCATAATTGTCCGTCTAATTGCTTCATTATTTGGTACAGGTCCCTAGACTTAGCCACGCCCCCTTTACCCCCACCCCCCACCCCTCCCCCGTCCCTGTATAACTTGGCATCTGTGGTTCCATCGCATCAGCGTTTGCCGGCTCCCCCGCCACCCTCAATGAGCCGCCTCTCCAGAGTTTTAACATGTATCTGCATGTTGCCTTGATTTCCCCGGAGGATCCCTTTTATTTATCCCTGCCAGTTCTCCACCCTCAAACCTCCTTTCACTGGAAATTCCCATGGTGGAGGGGTATGATCACGCCACTTAGGACAAACTGTTGTCAGATAGGCAGATCTTAGAAGGAAAAATAGCACTGAGTGCGAGACACAAAGAGAATCAGGAAAATCCCACTTCAAGTTCTGGCTCTAGTGAGAGCGAGGTGGGCAACCATGGTGTTGTGAAGTGAAGGGAGGGTGTGTGTGTGTGTGGCAGCATCTCCTCTGACTTTCCGCCTTGCCCCGAGAGAATTCCTAAAGAGACCAAAACGCAGCAAGGAATCACAGGCCTCCGGTGGGTTCTGAGCTAATGGTTTAAAAAAATAAAAATAAAACATTGTGATTTTTGGTCACTGAAGCAGCAGTAACGTTGACAGGTTGCTGACTTTGTGTTTGGACCTATTCATCGAGTGTTTAGACCCAATATTTAATATTAGACACCCGTAAAATTATGGGTGCCAAAAAAAGTCACTTTTGTCACTTTTGGTTCCCTAAATAATCTTTTAATGGATGGTTCTCTCAGAATCATTTCTTTTCTTTAGGCCTTTACTTGGAGTGCATGGAGCCTCCGTATGATTGTTAGCATAAAATGAAAGGCATTGCTTGAAAAACAACACTGCATTTCAACTCACATATTTAATTATTAACACCAACATTAATATTTATAGTAGCCAACCGATTATTATTACTGGATTCAAACAGGACTCTGATTATTTTTGATATTAGCCTCAAGAACTTCAGCTTCTCTTTATTGATTGAGTGAGAAAGGGATGAAGATAAATATTTTTCTTTAGTGTTCTTAACCTCCTTAGCCTTCTGCGATCTCATCAAATCAGACCGTTTTGGTTGTTTTGGATTGCTTATTATGCAGCTATGAGATGCACTTGCTTTCATTTAATATAAAAAGACTCACTGTAAGAAAAGTCACCAGCTAACGGACTATATGCACCCATATGTCACGCTGATAACTTTGCAACTACAGCACTTACTGAATAATATGTTTATGGGACTAAATGCAAATTCCAGCAATTTATCAAACTTTCTGTATAATTTGGTGGTAGAGAAGAAACAAAGTCATTCACAGTGGTTTAGTGTGAAATGATTCATTGTAGAGAATTTTGGATTTATTTATAGTGGTTGTGACTAGAACCAGGGATCACGATGTCTGCAACACAAATATGGCCATTTTATTTACGATCCAGAGAGCCACTGGAGCCTACATGTGTTGAGTTCTTAAATGTAATACTGACGAATGGAAAAATTGTGGCAAATCTGAAAAAACTGAAAAGGAACTATTTTGCCTTATGACATCCTGCATGTAGCCCTCCACCATTAGGTTTTAGGCTAAACTAACTAAACGTCTCATGCATGAGGGAGCATATTCATAAACCTTTTAATGTAATAACTTTCTGTTACATAGTTTTTATGAGCATAAAATGCTTCAGATGTCTGCTTCCATTCACCACTCTGAATCCATTCTGGTTCCATCCATAGTTCACCACTGTGAACTCTTTTGACTAAATTTTGGAGCATTTCACCGAGCTTTTCACACCAAAAATACTCCAAGTGACTCTGAATCTTAACCATTTAACTGTCCAGAAATACTAAGAAAATGGTGGAATTCAACCAAAAAACAACCACAACCACGCATGATATATTGTTAGAAAATGCTTAACACGATATCATAGCAATGATATTTCAGAATCACTACCCTGATATGGTGATAATTATTATATCAAAAAATTATTTATATTGTGTTTAAAACACATTGGCAATGTGTTTAATACAACTTGACATCACATATGTAATATTATTGATCTCTGGTCAATAGCATGCAGTTCAAACACACACTTGCCAGGTTCTTCCAACACTTGTCAGGCTTTAGAAGGCCAGGCCCACACTCAGAGTTACAATGTGGTCTCAACGCCTTCCGAAAAACGATCAACCTGCTGGCTCGGCAACAGATGACCCAGCGCCTGAAGGGTTCGTCTGTGGGATTCGCTTTCCCCTTCACTCTAGGAGGAAAAAAAGTGAAATCATATGACACTAGATCCCTCGGCAACCCTAACCACCTTCTGCCCACCCACAGAGCCAATGAGGCAGTCACGTATGCACGTTCATGCTCCTCAAGTCTGGGCTTGTGCCGCGCAGCAGAACCGGACCAATTATCTCTGGCCAACTGGGAATAACCCGCAGACTACACCCACGACCCACGCACCAATCCAGCCAGGAGTCAAAAAAAAAAGAGGCTCCAACTGCAGACAATAAATCCCTGCCACTCATGTGGCTTTTATTTGTCTGCAGTATGTAAATTTGACACAAGTCACCATGTTTTTATATTTCAAAAAGAACCCCCCACCCCCCACCCCCCACCACCACCACCACCACCATTTCATCAACTCTACCACTGAGCAGAACTTCTCAAACATCTCAAAGACGAAAAATCAAGTTGATATACTGCTACCTATTAAAATGGACAAAAGTGTACACACACTATATAAAATACAAACACAATGCATATTGTATATTATCCATGCTTGTTTATTTACACAGTTTGTACATGCAAGCCATGAGAAAGCAGGACACACTGTTTACTAGATCATTAATCTTTGGAAACATCTAAGATTGCTAATTTGAAACTGATGGATAAAAAGATGCTCATGCTGAAGAAGAGACAGCCTCCACCTTACTCAAGCAGACCGGACTCAAATCTCATTCAGAAACATCTCTGAGAGCTTTGCATCTGCGGAGCACCATTTGCTAAGAATCAACTCACTTAACAATCCAGTTTACCACTTGTAGCTTCCTACCTTAGTGTACAAAACAGAAACACCATAGTTAACTTTGTTAAGATCATATTTCACGCTGCAGCCTGCTTGGTCAGATTCTGAAGAAGTGTGTGACAGCAGGTCTGCATGAAATTCCCAACCTGTCTAAGTAAACTTTCTAGTGGGCGGCTGTCAGGCTGAACAACTAGCGTGATGTTGAACATGCTGGAGTTTGCCAGAAACGAACAGAATGCAAACTGACAAGCAAGATGGGCTGTGAAATGCTGTACAGACTGGATGAATCAAATCATATTCAGGTAAATCTGGTAAGAACTAAAAACTGAGCTCTCAGTTTTATGGCTCTATCCGTGACACAAAATGCTGTACTTTTTTCGGTGGAAAGAATTAAAGCACATTTGATACAAAACTCAGGCTTCTTTGCTTTACTTTTATCTTTATTTTGCTGAAGTGTTCTATGAAAGCAATAGAGCTCTTGAGGCAAAAGCAGGAATAATGTCATTGGTGCTTATCTGTGGCCCTTTCCTTCAGCTTGTGCTCACGACTGAATCGCAGTCATGATAAGGCACTTTTTGAATTGTATTGCTTAAATATACAATGATGTGTATTTAGCACTGTTTGACACTCAGCTGCTGGAATTATTTTCCAAAGTCAGAAATATGTGGAATTATACAAAGACCATCAACTTCCTCAACCATGCAAGAATACAACAGACTGGTGTAATATAGCACAACATAGCTTGGATTTAATTACAGTTTGTTATTTATTATTATTATTAATTATTGTCGAACAGTTAAATATAAGCACCACCAGCTTGAGAGGATGGAGCTCAGCTATCCAAAGCTGGTGAGTGGAGAACCTCAAGTACCCTTGTTGTTGTAAAAACAAGCTGCAAGCAAGCTCATTTTTGAGAAGAAAAAATGAAAAAAAAAAGTCTTTCTTCTCGCACAATGTTTCCCAATAGCAGCATGGAAGCCCACCTACACAGTAAAGTTTTGCCAGTGCAGGTGGGCCTCCAGGACAGAAGTTGGGAAACCCTGAGCTTGAAGAAATAAGGTACGCCTGAAAAGAAGCATGTGTTTGAAACAGGTAGTCCTCTCTAAGGAATGACAGAGCTGATTCCGGTTTGACACTGCAACATTAAGACTACTTGGGATGCACTGTCATGCACTGCAGCAGCTGGAAGATGTTCAAACAAGCCTGGAGATGTGACCTCACGCGGCTGACACATGTTCGTCTTGTTCAAGAAGAAATATAGGTATGCACACTTGCTTCACAGACACCATCCTTACTGCATAGCGAGTTTTAAAGCAGATATTTGTAACGGGTCAACTGGGACATCTGCAGACTGCACCAACAAGAAGCTGAAACTCAAGAAACTCAAAGATGATTCCAAACATGTGCCCTATTTCAAACAAAAAAAAGTGAGAAAGATCATGCACAGGTGATAAAAAAACATAAAAATAAATAATATTTAATGATCAAATGAAAAGTAATGTATAAATATATTTACACAATTTTATATATAAAATTATATATATATATACATAGATATATATGTATTATATATAACTAGATAACTAGAAGAGTGATTGCATAGTTGCTATAAAATCAGCGTTTGGAGACACGCAAAAAACAAGTTCGTGTTAAAGCAAATTGCTCCCATTGCAGACTGCGGTGATCTTCTGATCCAGAGGCTGGGCTTTTACCAAACAATTTATGGTTAAGGACGCCTGAATGCGTAGCAGCGTTCACGGGCTGATTCTTTTTAATGAAACCACAACAAACAGTGAGACACACCTCTGTTTTATAACTGACCTGAGCTTTAGTGTCTTGAAGTCCATTTTATCAAGTCTGCTGTGTGTTTTGCTATGCGTTTTTTACATGGGGCTCGACCATCTTGTCTCTCTCCCCAGATATTACAGAGGCGACTTGACCATAAAAATCGATTTTTGAAATGATCAACTCTCGGCCCCTGATCATTCGATCAAAAATCTGAATACACGTGCACCGATATTAATGGACGTTTTGACAATATTTCAGAAACTGTAGGAGGATAAAGAGGTGCCAAATTCCAGCTATAAAAAGAATAATAATAATAAAACTTTA
>JBBPCZ010000156.1:23008727-23019371 GCA_037974445.1 Brycinus macrolepidotus | reverse complement strand
GGTGTGTGAAAGAGAGAAAGAGAGAGAGAGAGAGAGAGAGAAAGAGAGAGAGAGAGAGAGAGAGAGAGAGAGAGAGATCCATATAAAGTGCGCTTCTCTTGTCTGCTGTGCTATACAGAGTTGCACCAGCGATATGTAATTTCTAACTAAGCCACTAAATTTGAATAAATTACCTTGAAATCCACTCCGGCAAAGTGGCAGGTTTAATCCAACGTGTAGGCTTTCCCACTGGCAACCACACAGAGTGAATTTGCTTGTGACAAAGTATAAGAAAAAGCATGCCAATTATAGGAAATAGACATTAGGTTTCATCATTTTTGCCCTTTCTTACTGAATCCTGTTCAACGTCTATAATATGATGATGCATGTTCGTAGCAGGGCTATTTATGCCAATTAGTGGCTGTTTCCCTTCCTGATTCCTGATATAACTGACAAATAAGTGCCAAAAAAAATGGAAAATGTGTTTGTTTTTTGTCAACCTGTAGAACTACTCCAAAGTGTGATCAACAATAACAATATGTTTAAAATTATGTACAATAATACATTCTCAAAAATAAAAAAATCCTAAATGGTCTCGACTTGAATGGATGGTTCAAGTACAGGAAAACTTAATTAATAAAACAGTGACATTACCATTGTCAGTATTTGCACTGACTGTTGATTTCATGACCGTGTAACATAAACTGTGATAACAGGACACCGTCTTGACATAAGGGACTTTAAAAACTAATATGATAAACATTTGTTTCATTTATAGCAATGTTACTGACATCACTGCAAAGAATCCCCTTTTGGCATCTTTCTTTGGAAGAGTGTATGTAAAGAATGTGGTTGTGTTTGTGGTTAAGTGCCTCAGTGTAGAAAACCACAGTCATGCTAGTTGAAATCCCTTTCCCAAGCTAACTTAGCTCCTCTTTACAGTACAGGCCTCAGGTTACAGTACTAAGTAACCTCACTCCCCAGGGGTCAGTGTGACTACTGCTACTTTCTGCTTGCAATATATATAATAATCGTACATGTTTATATAAACAGATAAGCTAACAAACCACAAATGTTTCTACCAGGAGCACTTTTGAAAACATTGGAAATGAACGTATATGCAACACGCATGAAATCTATTAGCCTGCAAATAAGCATACATTACCATTGTCAAAAACTGGCAACTTTTCCACAAAGTTTTAATACACATGTGCATTTCTTTTATCTCTTGGTTTGCAAATAACCTAAACTAAAGGAATAGGCAGAGTCACAGTCAGTGGTAGAACCTATGAAAATCTCTCTTTCAGCTGGTGGACTTTCAGGACTACTGCAGCACACTAATGCTTGAGATGCATGAACCAATGCACTTTATCTTATCATTTATGTAATTTTTTTTAAGTGTCATTTTTTCCCTCATATCTTTATAGTTGCCTTGTTAAGCTACGATCTGATGCTCTTCAGAGATGTAAGCTAGCCGAGTAAGTCAGCCACTGTTTCATATCCACACTTTTTTTTTATTAATAAATCAATCAATCAATCATTTTTCAGAATTTTGGAATTTTGCTTATGATACAATGCTCCATAATGGGAGGGTAAAAGCTAACTCCTGCTTCCTCTGAGACACACAAGGCACAACTGCATTTTGTTAACTGCTATCACAACATCATTCGATAGCTCAACATGGAGGACATTATTCTGTTACGTCAGACAGCCATGTTGGAGGGGCATTGTGCTATACCCACAGAGAATAAGGACAATTATTCTCTCTTGGAATATCACTCGCATATGACTATGGCATCACCCAGGATTGAACTGATGATTTCCTGACTCTTAACACTTCAGACATTCAGATACTTAAGCAAGCTTAGGTCGAAAAACCTGGAAACCTTTAACTTGTTCAGGACTAACTTGATATTTTAATGAACAACAATATCTCACAACAACTACATCAATTCCAACAACAGTGTTTCTAAAGGAGAACTGTTTTAATTTACTGAATCATCATAACCTGAGACCTATAAACCCAAAACTAAAAGCCACATTAACATTTCAAAAACATATTTAAATTCGTTAGTAAAATCAGACAAATTTTATAAAATGTCTGTAGCATTTAGCTCAAATAACACACAAAATACAGTTCAGGTTGTTCTGGCTTCATCTTTTGCCCATATCTCCTTTACGAGGGAGGGCTTTTCATTGATTGGCTCTTTTCATTAAAAGGCAGGACCCATTCATTTTACAATGGTCTCCTCCTTTATAATGTCTCTGATGAAGTGCACCATGAGCTATATAGCTGAGGCAACAACAAATAGATCACTGAATCATAAATTTCAGACATGTTTACCCTGCTAGTTCTGTTGCTGGTAACATCCTTGATCGAACTGCATTTATAGTATTTGTGCTGGAAACCAACATCAGCTGATCACTCACATGGAAACAGCACATGCGATGTGTCAAAATGTACTCCAGTGGCAGGTTTTGTAGGCCTTAAGTATCGAGCTATGCATCGGCCTTGTGATGTTAATCCTCTGGCTATCCCGCACAGTCGGACTGAGCCGACGAGCCGCCGTTCTTTATACTGTAGCGTGCTACCGAAGCCAAGGTTTTGAAGTGTACTTATGGAGAGTGGTTGAGCATTAGAGCAAACAGCTACATTTGAGAGTGTATTTTATTTCAGCGCAATTAGCTACTGTCTCTCACAGAATGGAGGATTGGAGGCCTATCAAACCCAGAATTAACATAATTCAAAGACAGAGCTGTTAAAATAAAGAGAGAGCTGCAAAAACAGGATTATTGAAACAGCTTAAAACACTTTACCGGAGCGTAATCATATTTTGACCTACTTAGCTCTGTTTCTTCCTCTGCAGTTAGTGTTTTCTTTACACTGAGAGGGTATTAAAAGCCCGTCTCCTCGCAAAACAATGCGCCACTTTTTTGGCCCCATGGACAGCATTTTTTTGTTTCATTTTTAATGAGACACGTTGATGCTCACATGTTGACTAAGTCATCTGACATATCCATATGTACATCCATCATATTGGTATACTTTGTGAGGTATTACTGATTGAGACTAGGGATTGTTGTTTCATTTTCCCCCATTCATGGACCCATAATCTATTTTCTGCGATGTACACAACGGGGGGACATGGACGACAAATAAGCTTTGATGACGAAATCCTGTTTCCTTAGAATGAAGCGCGGAAAACAATGGGTCATTTTGGAGGATGAGCTAAATCCAGCTATAGTGGCTTCTTGCTTTTGATACCCCACCCAATTCAATGTCCTCCTTTCCTAGAGAACCATTAAGCCAATCATGCAATCAATTAGAGGCATTTGGCGCAAATCTCCACGATCCTAAAAGTGGCTCGAACGGGACGCTGCCTCAAGATGTTTCTATTTCCACAAGGATTTCACAGTTTATCTAGTAGAGACAATGCGCCGGTCCATCAAAATTGGTTTACTCTGCCGTCGCGGGGCTTTCAATAACATCGAGCTTGAACGCGGAGTGAGAGGGGGTCGCTGGGAGTCGGCTGATGCCTGCTCGAAAGCTCTGAAACACTCAAGTGGAAGACAAAAGTGGTGGACACATCAAAGATTCCGACCCCGCCATCCTTTGTATGGTCTCACTTCCCCGGGCTGTCTTAAGTGGAGGACACTAATCCCCATCTTTGTCATGACTGATTCAGGTGCTCTTGGGCTTGGATGTTTTCACGTTAACATCCCCCTGCACCCCCCCCCCCAATTCTGAAGGCTTTCAGTTCACAAAGTAGCTCTGGTTTGGAGAAGGGATCTGCACTAAAGTCTTACATATTCAACAGCCATCTCCACAATGGAGTCAGGGATGATCTGTCTATAAAAAATGTGAACTTTGTTGGGGAAAAAGCATTTCAGACTGTCTTCATTTCCCCAATAAACCCTAAAAGGGGGCATATTCCATTCTGGTCATGTGAGTCGGAGCTTTGTGGTTTGTGTAATTGGCCATTGCGTTTATCTAAATGAAGACGGAGAGTGTTTGTTAAGGTCAAGGAAGCCCCTGTGCGCATAATAAACGGATGCGAGACACGATGCCATTGTTCTCCGACAAGGAAAGTGGCAGATATTAACAGAACACACTGGAGTTCCTGTGGAGCCCAAGACGACATAGGGCGGGCACCCATTTAGCCTACTTATCTAAAGTCTCTAATTACTTGGGTTTATTTGATAAACAGAACAAGAGGAATGCAGAAATGGTGCAGCTAGATCCAAGGGGGATTAATTCAAACTCCTTAAGGAGGGAGGGGAGAGAGAGAGAGAGAGAGAGAGACAGAGAACATCTTTAGCAGAATCCTTGATTTCGTTCTTTAATCATGCAGTAATTAGGAACAGTAGGGCACCCAGTTCCACTTGGCATTTTCTGAGATTGGCGGGAAAAAAAAAGAAAAGATTGTGTTAGTCTCATCTCCGGGGGGAAACTGCTGGAGCATCATTCTCATGCACACACAATAGCATCTCACTGAACAGCGATGCAGAGAGGGCATGGCTGCATGTATACACTCTCAAATGTTTAGATAATTTAGGAAAATGTCACACTGAAGACAGTTATGACACAACTGACTGGTGTGGCCAAAAATGACATTATCCCCTTACTCTTAATGTAGTTAGTGCTTGATGTCTGAGGTTCTTCATTAGTTTTGAACAAGAACTACAGTGCTAATGTAGCTAACATGCACTAAAAGCTAATTTTCCAGAGGATCCAGGGGTATATACAAGGGGTCTGTCCTCTGAAGCAGGCTAAAAAAGACAAGGTTCTTGGATTCACTAACCACAGCCGAGAGGAACTCGTTTCACACTATTGGTTAACATCTTTCTCCATTAGTCCAGGTTTAGATGCTCGGACTGGGGTTTATGACATTTAAATCACTTATGAGGCAAGTTCTTTACTGTTGTGTCATAATGCTGTCATGTCTAAGCACCAGAGCTGTTTCTAAACATTCAGGAGTTCTGAGAACTGCTTGGGAGACCTCCACTAACCCTGATTGTATTATTTTGTAAAAAAAAAAAAAAGAAAAGAAAAAGAAATGAGAAAAAAAAAATTAATTTGTAAAAACAATAATGTAAACGTCACTTCAAAGTGCTAAAAAACTAATTCAACTTTTCAACCGAATAAAGTTGTGCTACATTGTTTAAATGAAGGCATAACACTACATTAGGCTACTAATTTTACAGATGGGTGTAAACTAGCTAGCTAGCAAGCATCTTAAGGTGAATTATCCTTGGGTAGTTGGCCTAGTTAGAATAAAACATGCACAACAGTGCTTGAACATCTACTCACTGCACTTTTTCATGAACAAAAAAGTGGCATACAGAGCACCTACTGGACTGAAGCCCTAATTGCTAAATGCATTAGCATTGTGCTACATGAATGACTAAATCATTGCACACGTTGCCTCAAAGGTAGACTTGCTTATGCGGTTTCTAAACCTAATAAGTAGGAACATGGACAAGCTTCTAGATGCCCGCTTTTACTGTTTATAGCGATCACCACACATGTTTTTATAGACAGAACTGCCATACAGCGTCAGAAGCAACATAATCAAGTCTGTTTGAGATTACTCAACAGCTCTACATGGGCAAGATGTGCTATTTAGCGACTACATCTACAACTACTACTACTACATCAAACATGTCCTGGCTGACCAGCTAAATTTTGGGAAAGGGGCAAAACTGCACCAGCGGATCCAGCAGAGTCTCTTATCCGGCTACAAGCGCTTTCCAATAAAAGAATAAATGTATTCATGAGGAAGCACACTTGTACTTGTGTTTTGAAGTCAATGCACCCCCCCCCCCCCTTCTTTCCTCAGCAGCTAAAATAAAGAGCCAGCTTCACAGGCAATCTCAGCCTTGTTTGTGTAAGGTAATTACTACTCGTCCTCCCGTCCCACCAGTTCTGATGATGCATGAAAATAACCACCTCCCTCCCCTTCCATTGGAGCTGAGGCAAGAAAAGAAAGAAGAGAAGGAGAGGGAGGGGGAGGGGGAGGGGGTGAGCAAAAGTGGAGGGGGGCTGAGACAGAGAGAGAGAGAGAGGGGGGGGAGAGAGAGAGAGAGAGAGAGAATCTGGGGGCGACACACACTGCTCCTTCTTCGTCTCTGATTAATTAGCTGGAGTTGGTAATCAGTTTAATAAGGCTGAAGTTGCTGGTGAGAGGTCCCCTTTGGCTGGGCCTCGCTAAGCTGAGCGCAGAGACCGCAGCTCCGCCATTCTTCCATCAAGTAAACACACAGCCCGTATTTACATAAACAGTTGTTTCTTTTCTCTTTCTATCTGTGCGTGTGCGTGCATGTGTGTGTGTGTGTGTGTGTGTGTGTGCGAGAGCAGCGATTTACCGAGCTGGCCTGAAAAGGCCTCACACCACTGGTTAAGTCACTTCAGTGAGGGGGCAAGGCAAATTCATGAATTTTTCAGGGGATTTATGGACTAATTAAATCTGGGCTTTCCAAAGGAATCGCTGCTGCCCGCTCCCGCATTCACAACACAGGCCTAATGCAGCTAAGCCACATGACGTCAGATAGCTAGCATTCAGCCTTACTGGTTTATCTTTTCTTTTCTTTTTCTTTTTTTTTACAAAATAGGCCCATTTTCACAGAGAACTTAATTTCGATCATTAATTATCTGTTCAGTCAAGTTATACACAGTGTATAAAGGTCTGGGAAAGCCAGCAACAGGCCTTAGACTGGATTTGGTGTGACACTGATGTACTTTCAAGGCAAAAAAAATTATATCTAGGAGGAGGAATTATATTAAATCTAGTGCATATAAATAATATGAGAGGTCTGTAAGAAGAATATAATATTGTTTCACTTATGTAGAGACATTTTATTTTGTTGGCTTGTTCTGCTAACTTGTTTCAGCCGTTATGTCTCAAAATGAGCAACATTATCCGATAAAACTTTGAAAAAATGACTTAAAAGAAGTAGAAGAATATCAACAAATAGGATAAATTACAATATATTCCTAAAACAGTCTCATAACAAGAAGTATTGTGTAGATTTAAGAGGTGTTCAGTTACTAAGACATCAGTGACATAGTCTTATAAAATGATGCTGATGGGAGAAATAGACTAAAAATAATAAGAAGAATAAGAATCAGAATCAGAATCAGAATAATAGCCTTGATATAAGCATTGAAATCTAATTTTCAACACATTTTTCTAATTAGTGAATGATGTGATTTGCAGTATATCTCAAAATCTTTGAAGTAAGACAATATAGGAGGAGGCAACATAAAAAACTGATTTAATACATAATTATATTAACATAATGATATTTAAAATTATATATCAAAAATTATAAAATGATACTATATTAATATTTAATATAAACTAGCATAACAACTTGAGGCGCGTTTTGTGCCATAAATTACTTGAAAAAGTTAATAATTAAGGTTATTTTTCTAAACTAAACATAGTTTTACACAATGTTTTAAGACAATATTATTGAACATAAGATATACTGGCATGACGAGATCATTTCACTTGCTAGTTGAGATCTAGGTGAGTCCACATTTAATGAGCTACTCAAGCAAGACAAAATGATATGTGGATTATTTCTGTACACCCTGGGTGCAGGGTCTCGGTTTGACCTGCATTTCAAGCAGTATATATAGCTGTCGGGGGCTACCTGAGCATTTTTCATTAGATTTTGTTAGGTTTGGAAGTCAGAGGAGGCAACACATGATTTTTCAGGCCTGCTGGCACACAGAGATGTGATCGAAAAAAAAGGTGACAGTTTGGTAGAATATTCCCAAAAAGGAAAAAAGGACATAAATTAAGCCCAGTTGTTGTACATATACTAAAGCGTTGTTCACCATCATCTGTTCCAGAACGCAAGGTAAACCTCACCTACTTCTCAAGACAGTAATTCATTTAGTTTCCACCTTTCTCTGGGCAAGAGGAAAAAAAAAAGTTATGAACAGTTCTTTGCCCCGAAACTTATGGCGTTGAGCCTTTGATAAGGGACTACCTCATAACCCGCACTGTTCATGATAGCGTGCTGTTACAACACCAAGGCCGTCAAGTAGCAGATAGTGCAGAGAAATAATTTAAGCTGTGTTAAGTGGCCTATTGTAATTCAAATGATAAATTATGCTTGGCAGAGGTTTTAGAATGGCTTTTACAAAGCAATGCTATTGTTTGTGCCGGGACAAGGTTTTAGGCAGCCAGAATTGAGGGAATTACTTTGGAGAGTTCTGCAAAGTTCCTGGGGGCTTGGGGAGACAAATTGGTTCAGCCGCTCATCAAGCATGCTCGGAAAGTCAGCTCTGCCCTCGACACGAAAACACTGAGACACGCACAACTCGAACAAACCCGAAGCCCTGCCGACACACTTGTTTTCACTGCGCATGCAAATGTATTATCAACGCTACTACCGAGCTGATGATGATGGATATAAATTACGCTGTTTTGCAACTTGCCAAGCGTCGCTTTTCAAAAGGGTCCAACTGTGGAAGTTCCAGCAATTTTTTTTTTCAAATCGGTTACCTCACCCAACAAAAACACACTGTAAAAATGATGGTTCCTTGGTTGACTTCAAATAATAAGTTAACCAATGTAACCTTACTCTTCTGGTAACTTACTGTTAGACGTTCAACAAAATTGTATGTTGGCCGGAATTACTTATTTTTTTTTAAGTTATAATGTTGCATTATAAATGTTGGCCCAGTCACCAGGAGATCATGAGCCCCGGCCACAGCCAGCCATGAGACTGGGTCTTGCTCTCTCTGAGTTAACTCGCTAACTCAGTATGATGCTAGCCAGCATGGACATCTGTTAACTGATATAACAGAATTAACAGTAGTTTAAAAAGATGTAATAGAGCCTCATGGGACTCATGGGGCACATGTTAACCTTCACTCTGCTAGCATTGGCAGTATTATGGGGGAGTCCTAGCCTGCAGGTGGAACTGGACATGACTAAATGGGGGAGATAATTGGGAAACAAACAAAATTACAACATCTTGCACAGTGTATATTCCTAAAAGAGTATAGTACTTTTGACTGGACAGTCCGTCCTATTGGGAAAAGTGAAGCACAAAATGCACGTAACTAATACTTTACTGAATGGTCAAGACCATTTAAAAAATGTTTTTATTTGGGTTTCTGTTTAATATTCATTGATTTTCATATCTTCTGTTTATCTACTTCACTGCATGGCATGGAGTGCCAATAGGAAATAAAAAAATAGGCTCAACGCCTATTCTCTGAACACTGTGCCTCGTCCGTGCCGCATCTGGGGCGGTCTTCCACACTGACTTGTTAATATGAGCACTGAAAAAGAAAGCATGTCACTCATGCCGCACAGAAATAGTTTGCATGCAAGAGGTCTAATGTGGCTTAGTAGTAATGGATGCTTGTGTCCCATCATGCCCATTTAAGCAATCTCAAATAGACTTACTTGTGCTGGCTGATAGACCTCATGTGAATTAAGGAGGAAAGCGTGTAGATTTTCATCAAACAATCACTTTAAAATGTAATGAATTACTTTTCTGATGTTTTTCATCATTAGTGGGTATTTTTTGGGGGGGGAGATGAGGTCATACTGGGTTCATCCAAGAAACGTGTTCAGCATTAGTATTCCTATGACAGCATAGGGCTTGTAATGGGCTATTTCTAATCAAGCTAACATGGGTAATTATTTGCCAGCCAAGGACGTAGCTTGTTTTTTTTTGTTTAGGAAGTCGACAATAAATACCCTCCCCCCCAAAAAAAGGAGACTGTGCAGAGGCCTGCATCCATTCCCCATGGCGCGCGCCGGCTTTTACAGTAACGGCTGGCAAGGCAAATCAAGCTAATGCTAATTACGTCACTTAAGATCATTTGGCCAAAATCCCCTGCGGCTTGTTTTTGCGAGCGCTTAGTGTCCGTTTGGGAGACGAGGGCATTTCTCTGACTGGGTCGCGGGGTGTCAGGACCCCGAGGCCCGCGGTGAATCATCCACTGCAGGTGTGTTTACACAGTGAGCGAGCCGCGGCTTCTCGGCCATTTGTTGTGATCAGCGGCCTGTGCCAGTGCTCGGAGTGCAAGAAAGAAACACTGGCCTTTCTGTGCACATCAGTTTGTCTTATTCAAGGCTTTGCAACTGAGGCCAGGCAGGCACTAAAGATGGATTTGGGTAAATGCAGAAATGGGGGGGGGGAGGAAGACATGAGGTGGATTTAACTGGAGTAGGCACGGTTGAAATGGTTTTAACAAAGCAACCGGCACAGAAAAATGACTGCACTTTTAAAAATAAGATCCCAAAAAGGCTTAATTTATATTAAGTGACCCTAATAACTGTACAAACACATGCAACAACACTGGTGATGTATTCACCACTACAGCTGGATTACGGTTGTGCAGTTCATGTAAGTGTGTAAAAACTTTAGTTTTTACTCATGTACTTTGACAAGTATAACCTAATATAATTACAAATAATTACACGAATAAAAACTGAAGTTGACAAACAAGTGTACAGATCTGGAAAAAAATAAGAGAGCACTGCAATTTATTTTGAAATCAGCATCTCTATGAGTATGACAACCATTCCATGCCAGTGTCTGTTAAATTCCTACCCAAGCACCTCATTCTGCTTTATGAGGTACTGATTAGTGATCACCTGAATCAAATCTTATTTAATGAGGAAAAGTGTA
>JBBPCZ010000156.1:22997292-23008627 GCA_037974445.1 Brycinus macrolepidotus | reverse complement strand
AAACACTACTAGAAGTACGTCAAAGGTAATTATTGCCATTTTGTTTAAGAGTGAACAAGAGATTTGTTTTCTTTGGAAATTAGGACAATTATTGTCAGCAGTTCTTAAAAACTAAGGCAAAGCTGTTCAGTTCAGTACTTGCACCTATAAAAGCTAAAACCTGAGAAACCGAACATTTTTGCAGTGGTCTCTTATTTTTTTTCCAGAGCTGTATTTACATAAACTGCACTACCGTAACACACCTCTAACAGTCCATACATCACATCATTCATAAAGTAGAACCAAAAGTTCTTTGAGGTGATACCACAGAAGAACCACTTTGGCTCTTTGAAGACCATTGCTATCAATCAGATATGTGAGTGTTAAGATGTTTTAAAGTTTCTCCAAGAACTACTTAGGAGCTTTTATTTTTAAGAGTACAGCAAAAAGGAACATTAATTGTAAACTGATCTCTGGTGTCATGCCATTTTTAACCAAAACCAAAATTTGCAAAGAATTAGACTCATATAGCTCTGGCCTCATGGACTAGAGGACAATTTTCATTGGATTAATTTATAATACAGTCAGATAAAGTGTATGCAGTCACTCTATGAAGATGAGAAATCATTATGAGTGCGTATTCAGCATAATTGTTCTTGGGAACATTTCTTTCATTTAAAGATACCATAGTTTTAATTGGAAGTTGATTTTCTTTTGGTTTTCTAGTTATTTTTAGAGGATAATAAGTAGCGCTCTCCAAGAAAACACATTTTTTTCTATCTCAGCTGATGCAACATGCCCATCAAGACTGTGGATGGCATACTTTTTAATTATTCTGGATTTGTGCTGAGGTTTCCATGTTTTTAATCAGATTGTGTTGTCTGCTTGACCTCGTTCCAGCTTGGAAGAAGTTGGCTGGTTCAAGAAAAACTTTGGAGACGGTGTTAAATGTAACTAATTGGAGCAAGATACATTGGGAATTTCGCCTGTCTGATTCCTGGCAACCCGGGTATTAGAATTTATCAAGAGTTCCCCAACTTTAATTAATGAAAATAAATTTGAAATAACATAGGTTCATAATTCGATCTGAAGCATGCCACAGCCCAGGAGACACACCGTCCCTACTCAAACTGAGAATGTGAGACTGCAGCATGGTGTATGGCTGCTGTAGAGTCCTGACTGCGTTATTGGAACATTATGGAGCAATAAATGCTTTCATATGCAAAAGTCTGAACACCCCCACTCAAATTCTGTGTATTGTTGAAAGTGAATATAAGTGCACATCCTCTACAGAAAACATGTTTTTTTTTGTTGTTGCTGTTTTTTTGTGCACAAGATCTATACATTTGCTGAGTTTAACATTTGGAAAAAAGACATAAAACATAAAATATAAAATGTGCCATGACATTAGCACAGGCTTTCGTTTTTTTTTCCCCAATGTGCTAAATTCAGCAAATAAACAGAGACTGGGTATTAAAATGTCCTGAAGTGTGTCCTCTGTAGAGAATGTGTACTTACTATTATTTATTACTTACTATTATGAGGGCAGGCAAACTTATGTCAAGCCAAACACATCTATGCAAAATAGTACACCAATCTATATACAATGCAGAGACAATGATTTGACATACTGTAAATGCAAGGCTGATATAAACAGGCACAGTGTCACGGCTGTCAGAAAAAAAAAAATCACTTCTGATTTTTTTACAGAATATGATATCCTTCAAAAATTGTGAAAAAACATGCTATGAATACATCAACAGAAATTGTCCAAGAGTCAGAATAAATCTTGCTCCTGTAACTTCCATTAAGAAGTTAAAGGTCTTCCTTCTCTTGTAATGTTACCATCTAGAAGATACAAGATTTTGTCCCAAATGTGACGATACATCGGTGAATTTGTCCATCATTTTTCTGAATACAATACAAACCTTTTGCAGACTGTTTACACTTATACAGATGAGGGACTTTTTATACTGAGAAAGACTTTTGTTCTCCCTAGAAGCTGGCAAAAAAATGTATAAAATCATTTTGCCACTTCGAAACCATGAAAGAGTCCTCCGCACAGATATTCAGACTAATTTTCCTGAGAGAGTAGAGGTTAATTTTGGCTCTGTAATGAATCCGTTATTTCTCATCTGATTAACAGTCTTTTTGTCTCGACACATCATTATTTAATGAAAGTGGCGTCAGAATAAATGACATCTTTTGTGTTATTATTCTGTGCATCTTGACAAACAAGGCCCACCGAGTGACCTGCCGGCCTCTCTCAAGAACGATGATTACACTAATTAGAGCGGCAAAACATCTGCGCGGGGCCGCGGACGTGGTGGAATTAAGCAGGTCATTAAATCAGGCGAGGAAAATGTCAACATCCTTGCAGACGGGCAGCTCCTCTTTTCCTGCCCTGCCGCCGCGTAAATACTTGCCCCATATGAATGTAATATTCAAGGCCGGCTTTAGCCAACACATACACCACTCCCCAGCGGTAGTTTTCCAGGCATGGTGGACCACTCCATGTTGAGGGAATCGTCGCTGTCTTAAAAGAACCTTTCTACCTTTCTAACACCAGTTGCTCCTGATACTGTGCAATCACAGAGTGCAACCAACAAATATTTATACAATCGACTATGCTACTATCCAATTAATCAAATTAGTCAGTGATTTTTAATGGTGCTATAATATAGTAGAGGTTATTTGGCCCCCACCACATATCACAATAACAGTAAAACTATATCCCAGACAAACTGTAAGCTTCATAACAGCTTTATAGAGTGCTTATGAATTTAAGGCAATATTGTGGATGACTAATTGACAGTTGCAGCCTTAACATTCTCTGAAAAAGTGGGTGCCATCAAAAGTTATTTTAATGATGCCACAGTAGAACTATTTTGACCCCCTAAAGAGCCATGTTTGAAAAGGAGATATGTAACAGTTAAAGAATAGTTCAATGAAAAACAAATTTACACATTTTTCCACCTGCCCAGATATAATCAACCACCAAAGACATTTTAATACCCAAATGTTTCTTTGGAACTACAGCTGTCGGGCCAACATTGCGTAGAACTCGACGGTCACCCAAATAGCCCAACTCATTTCCATAAATATACATCACCAAACGTGTTCAAATCACATCCAGATCTCCATCTAGGTGGAGCAGACTTGCCCATGTGGTTTAGGACACACAATGACTTGCTGTAGACTATAAAAATGAACAAGCTAAAATCAACACCAGGGCTAGTGTTCTGTTCAAAACACAGACATGAGTTGAAGTTCTAAACCATACCCACAAGCCTGTGCCACCTTAATGAAGAACTGGATGCAGTTTGAGCAGGCTGAGAGAAGTTTTGGTGATCATTAAAACCTTTAAGGGCTATTTGGGTGACTACTGAACTTTAGTATATGTTAGCAAAACTAGCATTGTAGCTCCTGCCCTAAATTAAAGAGTCCAAACATTGGGAGGATTAACTGAATGGGTGGGGTAAATGGAAAATTATGAACATTTGATTTTATTGCCAAACTATTTCTTTAAATGTACCAATTTAGGGGTTCTTTCATGGGCTAGTTTCCCAGACAGAGATTAAGTCTTGACCTGGTCTATACAGCATTAAAAAATGCATGGTAGTACAGGACTAGGCCTAATCATTGTCTGCAGAACCTACTCACATATCCCCTTTGGAAAAATGTTTCTTTTAGGAACCATCCACTGAATGTTTTTTTTTAACCAAAAATGCATGCTACACAATGGACTCTTCCTGGCACTTTTATTTTTTTAAGAGCGTACATTAACAAGTTATACAAAGAGATGTTCTGGTAAATCTATGGTTCTCTCACAGTGAAGATAGGCTACTCAAGATGCTCCAAGCCCCATTTGAACGCTGTCCGACACTTGGAACATTTCATCCACCGTGGCGATCTCCTCCAGGTTCCTCTTGTATTTGATCTGGTTGTTCTTTGTCCTGAAGTAATGCAGGTTTCCACTGAAGTGGGATTACAAAGTACATGTGTCCCTGTTTTTTCACAGCAAGAAAAATGCTGTTTCCTTGTTGAAGCATTTAATAGGATTGGGTATTGCAGAGGGTGTTTTTTTGTGTCATTCTCTTTCTAACAATACCTGCTTTTCCCTTAAGTGCTTCAACATGTGCTCTGGAGAGTTTTGCCTCCGTGCTTCACAACAAATCAACACGGGTCAGGGGGCAAGTCTGGCCTGCAGAAATAGTGCTACCGAGCAAGCCACCGCTCCACGCAAAGATGCCACAAAGTGGATTTCCCTGCTTTTCACGGTGCATCCACGTGGCTCGAGGCTCTGCGCCACGTTCAAAGAGATTAATAGGCTGAGATGCTATCGATAGGGGGACAGAGTCGGCACTTCAAGTGGAAGGACTCCCGCGTTCTCTTCAACGTTCTGCAGCTTGTGAAATTGTTTATGTACATCGCCTGGGAGAGGCTTTGCACATTCCTTCCAGATAGTTCAGTAAGAGATTACTTCAAGTGATGAACAGTTTAGTCTTCACAAAGACCGAAAGACATAAAACAAGCTGGTCGAGATGGACGTTAGGGCGCGTCAAGGCCTTCAGAGCAGATGGTATAAATAAAATTTAGCAGTCATGATATGAAAAAGACTAAACTGTTTACCATAGTCACTATTTACTCCTTATAGCTTCTTCCAATGCTGGGTGGTCTCTTCATGACTCTTTCAAGAATTATGACTCAAGAATTAGAAGAGGAAATTACATAGGACATCAGCAGGGCAACAGGAGCAAAATATTTGGAGGCTCCTGGAGTTTTTGTAATATACCAATGTGGAAAGGTAACTTACCATTGTCTACATAATGGAAACACACAAACACTGAGGACTGAAAGCACCCTCTTCACGTCATTGTGTAAGTGCCAAACAGAAACATAAGAAGTGTGCAATCAATGACTGAGAATGCTTGCACAAGGCTGGAACTCAGACATTCAGTAGACACAATGGTGAATGCCGGCAACAGATCATGTCTCAATTAATGCCCCCGAGCATGAATGTGGCCTAACATAATCTGACCCATAATTATCCATTAAAACGACTGGCACCACTACTGATCTCTCAATCAGAGTTTATTTATGTTTTAGTATTAAAAGGATGGCAATAAAAACATCTTTAAATATAAGGGTGAAGGAGAGGTCAGGAAAAATTGTCATGTAAAAATGAATGTTTTTGGTACAAAGGCCTACAGCAATGTTATAAGTGGCTCTCAAGGGGAAAAAAAATAAAAAGTAAAATGCCAGGCTGGTCAGGCTGACCTCAGCATAGGCCCTAAAGCACTGGAACTGCTGGTGTCCAGAAAGGCACACTGGTTGAGATAGTTAATGTTTGCGTAGATTGGAGCCTTTGGCGTTGGAACCAGCGCCCAGCGAGATGTTTGCCTGCTGCAAACAAGTGACACATTAGCTATGAAAAAACAAACAGTGAGTTGCATCCAATGTTATGACAACACTTGAGATGTGTCATGAAAGTAAAGTCTAAAACAGTGCTAAGTGCTGCCAAATAACCCTCTTATTAAAGAATGCTAAGTGGGTTTAATTACCTCATTTACACAGTCTAACTGACAGCTTCTCTAAAGCTGTGGCGTAGATCCATATTAGCTGCATTCATGGCTTTAATCAAAACAAACCATCAGCAGCACTTCTTCCAACTATCTCTTCCCGAAAGATGCTTCACAAGAGCGAATGGGACACATCGGCCTACCGGCCTGCCAAGAAGCACCACTTGTCTGATGTGTTGCAGATGGTCTTGATGACAACTGGGTAAAGCTTGTCTGTCTCTTTTACACCCCGTTAGCAAGCTGTCTCTGGAACTGCCAGCACTGGGCATACGCCTCAAGGCTAGACCAGCTAGTTTGTGCCACAGTTGTCAAACGCCTGTTGTCAGGGTGGGTAGTTTAAAGCTCTAAAATTGCTATTTGCAGATAGCTCAGCCTCAGGCCAGCGGAGCATAAATCAGAAGCTCCGGCTCTGTCTATCTGCATTCTGACTCGAGAGCTGTGAGTGATGACCTCACTCCTGCCGAAACAGAAGACGTCGTGGGAAAAAAAAAAACATCATCTGCAAAATAGACAGCAAAAAGCACATGGTGTGAAACAAATACAAACATTTCTAAGTAGACAAGGCACAATGCCTTTCTGAGGCCATTACTGATATGGACCTGACTTTGCTTTCTTTTTAAAGCCAACAAGCTTTAAAATGAGCTTTTTATTTAACCAGTCTAAGTAAACTTGCCTTCTAAAAGTACTGTGCTCGAACTGCTCCAACACTCTGCTACACTACAGGTAAAGAAAAACAGAGTCAATAGCATGACATTGGAAACTGCAGCTTTTTTGGTTAAACTTCTAAAAAATAAATATTACTAGTATAATACTCGAGTACATTTTAACATCACGTAGCCCACTTTTCATTATGCTGTGCTTCAAGCAATTTTGTAACATCAAGCTGGATTTGATGTCAATTACTGACTTCATTTTTTTTCCTTCGATATCCGATCCGGCTTTTTTCTGCCTGCATCAGTCTGATTCTATCACACTGGTATCGGTGCCACCTGTTTTTGCTGCTTTATCATTAGCATTACCGTCGCATGTAAAAGTGTACATAAGTACACATCCTCCACAGAAAACACACTTCTACACATTATAAGGCACAATGACAGCTTATTTGCTTAATTTAACACGTTGTAAATAAATAAATAAATAAATAAATAAATAAAAAATGCAACATAAAATGTGGGCTGTGCAGAGGTGATGGCACATTTTATATTGTATGAATTTTTAATAGAAATTGCGCACTATAATTAACAGGAGTGTTTGCATAAGACTCTATACTGCCTGCAGTATTAAAATGCTTATCAAGGGGCAATTTTTGCCTGGGAATGTGACTGTCAGATCTTATTTTGACTTTTATAGTTTTCTAGTTTTATACATTTTTTGATAGGCCTATTTTCTGCTGTTCTAGGTGTCCTATGTCCGACTCACGTCTTTCGCATCAGAGACACTGAACCACTTTTAAAAGCATTGTCTCTGGTGTGCGCAGAACCACTAAAACCACATTTCACATGCCATCTGTGTGGAAAGCCTAAAACAGCATATGAAGTCATACAACACTACTTTTACATTTCAGGAGCGTTTAAAATTAAAGCTGCATGGCCAACATCCCCCTCACACACTCACTAATTTCTGATGCTAAATTGTATGGCACAGATTTTATGCACAACAGGCAAAATAATTAATATTTGAAGAAAAATATAAAACTCCTGATTTGCTTTTGAGATTAAAAAATATTTTTAGAAAAAGCAAAATCTGCAATCAAGAGTTGAACGTTCAAGTCTCTGATTCAGAAGTCTTTTTGTTTGAATTTAATCTTAGATATCCACTGCATCATGGGTAAAAGGCCAGCTTTATACACACAATTATTACACACACGGGCACACACACACACACTTTACACACTCACCCAGTGCTAAACTCCTCGTTTACGCCTGCTCAAACCTCCTTACAGCCAACAAATTTCATTTCGCTCAGGCAAATCCTATTGCATATTATCCTGTACATTGCATTAGGCCTCTAATCTCTCCTTTCTCTTCCCCTGCTCCATACCTCCATGGAAGAAAGGAGAGGCTGCTGATTAACCCAGTTAATTCTGGGAACTAAACGAAGCCACATGCTAATGTGGACCAGATTTAATTACGAAGTAAACAGTACGAGTGAAGTCAAAAATCAACATTTAGAACAAAAATGTAATGGAAAGGTCAACGTGTTTATTAACCAGCAGTAAACACAGTTTTCACTGCTATTGATTTCCTAATATTTTCACTGCAAAATGTACATTCTAATATTTTCAACAAAAACGAAATGAACATATAAAACACAGCAAATTGTATTTTACATTGCAAATGGTTGTGAGCAGGAGTCTTCTGGTTTCCCGGGGAAAATGTCACATGTAGCCCATGTTGCTCTTGGTTTCCCACCTTTTCTTCGCTTCAAAGCTGAAAGGGAAAAGACAAACATGTTTTACCAAGCATAAGTAAGAGCTACATGCATGTAATGTACAGAAAACGTGGAAGAAAATGTTCCTTTGTGGACTCCAAATACGTGGGACTTGGAACATGGCTTATACAGGTCATGTGGCACATAATGCATGTTGGAAAATGTGCTTAAGAGATACTACGATAAACTTGACCAGCCTGCTCGCATGAAAGGAAAGGACAATGAGGGCAGCAGGTCTTGGCAAAGTTCAGAAAAACACTCGACACACTTGGGCTTGGATGGGGTAGAGTGGTACTTCAAAAGGCCTCTATCTATACACTCATTACACCATATATGATCAGACACAGGGGAGGATTTACATAGAAAAGAGGGGGACACAAAGTGTGAAATGCACAAGATCATATCCTACATTTTATTCTTTTTCCCTGAGGTCCATTTTTGACGTTTGTGTGGGTTTATCCACCAAAAACAGTCCCAATTCATTTTTAGATGACTGTTTTCCAACCTCTTACCTCAAAAATAAGACAGGCTGGTTTTGTCATTTTGCCTTTAAGACTGAAGTATGTAAATGACCTCTGTTCTGATTGGTTGCCCTGCATTGCCCCTCATTCAAAAAGCTCAGGCAGATCAGGCTTAGAACTTCGGCTCAAATGGGTGAGCTAATCTGCTGTAGGCTAAATATGCAGATGTATGGAAATGCACTTGTTTTTGTGACATCACAAAAACAGTGAATTCAAACCAGCCTTTTCAAAGCTTAACGTCCATATATGGTCTGTATCAACTGAGGAGTTATTGGCACCTTTGGAAACTTATTTTATATACTAAACCAAACAAAATACAATTTGTGAGAGCCAAAAAATAGGACGATTTGGCTCCCACGAATTGGGCTCCTTAATGAAACTGTAGACGATAATGGTGGGGGGTTAACAGAAAAGAGATGGAAACAGACCCCCAAGCCAGTTGCTTCCTCCTTTTGCGGGCTGCCCGGGAAGTCTCCTCTTCCAGCTTGGTGCGGGTGAAGTCGCGACAGTTGGCGGCTTCTGAGATTTTCACGGCCAGCTGTTGAGAAGGAGACAGAAGACGAGCTTCATTAGCTGTAAAATCGGATCGCTTGGTGAAGCCTTGCCAAAAAGTGGCAGGGTGGTTTCTCCAAAAGTGCCTGCGGTCCTCTTTTGTTTACACCCCGAATACGTTGGATCCTATACGGCAGCTATGAAGAGCGTGCACATTTGTAAATAAAACAATGTTACTCATACCACACATGGCAGTGCAGCCAAAATGCTCTGTTCGTCCATTTGCCACGGACGTGAAAAATTAATAACGCTATCTCCTACAGTTAATCGCTTCATCTATGGAAGGCTACTACTGCAAATTGTGGCATGCGCAGTGTGAAAAAATGAAAGGGAAAGAAAGACTGAGCAAGAAGCCACCACATTTATATTATATCAGAAGAGACGACGTGTAATCCCAGGAGGTGGAAGGAAAAAAGGACCAAAAAAAAACTGTTTCTGGAAACAAAAGGAGAACCCTGCTCTCTTGAGACGGGCTTATTATTGAACCATGAGGAACTTTGATAAACACTTCGAATAAATCACAAAACCTTTTCTTTCTTTCTCTCTTTTTTATTGGTGAAGGTGGCAGGGGGGCGTAATTCCTCATAATACTGAAGAACACAATCAGGGAGGAAAAGGAAAAAAATAAAATAAAATAAGGCTGTTAGGTAATGAAGAAATGTGCCACCGTTTCTAGAGTTGAAAAAACCTGGAGAGAGGACGCGCGAGAGGGGGGGAAAAAAAATGTTTCAATTATAATTAAGTGGGATAAACTTTATTAGAAAGACTGAAACTAAAATATCTCCTAATGCATGCCGGGATTAGGAAGGTCAGAGCGAGCAGGCAGGAGAAATTAAACTCTAAAGGCTTTTTATCACCATATTTCAGGAACCAAGGGTGTAAAATGTTCTAATTTGGGATACATTAAAAGCCATAAAGGTCTTTCAAAAAGATTAATGGTACTTTGCTTGGATTTACGATAAGGCCTTTAGCAGGCTGAGAGAGCGGGGCTCTAGCTGGGCCCTCGAGGCATTCATCTATACAGTCACTTGGAAGATTTGTAAAAGCGTCTGCATAACCTGAAGCTAACGCACTATGACAGTTTTTTAAATTCCTTGCCATTTTTTTTTCTCTCTCAAGGCTTTAAGAGGCATAAATCATGTTTTCTAGTCAGACGAACACAGAAAGGGGAAGTTATAATGGGCGATCATGCTCATGTTTAGTAGAGATTCCGCCTGAGATAACTTGCGCTGGGGTAGGTTTTGAGAGGCGCTAGGTGCTAAACGCGCCTGGCCTGCTGCGATCCCAAATCGCACCTTTATTAAATTGTTGACAAATCTCGGCATGGCTCTGGCTTTCATGTCTGCCAAAAAAAAAAAGAGCAAATAAATAAATAAATAAAATGAGTCGCCGGGTAAAAAAAAAAAAAAGAAAAAAAAAGCGGCGTTCCGTGACAGAGGGAGGGTGGGATAGAGAGACTGGGGGGTGGAGGACACTAAATGGCTTCTTTTGAGATTTACACCCCAAGATTTATCTATGTTTCCTCGACACACGGATTACCTACATTAGCCCCCTCTCCTGTGGGGAGAATTTCGAATGCAGAAAGGTCTATCAAACCCAGTTGTACAAAACAAACCCCACCCCACCCCCCAACCCGAAAATACATGAAAAATTACCCCCCCCCCCCCCCCTCGCCACCCCTGGTGCCTCTGGACCCCTCCTATTTCAAACATGCAGCCAAACTGGTACTACGTTTAAGGCATTAAAGCTTTTTTTTCCCTTCCCTAATCGGTCCAGTCGACAATCCCTGATTGTCTTTACTGAGGCTCGACATTAATGTCAACCAAGTTACCTAGGAGACGGCGCAGATCAAAGAGAGACAAAAAAAGAAAGAAAAAAAGGGGGGAAAAAAAAAGAAGCCCTCAAATGTCTGATTAATCAAGCCTTGCAAACAGCTTATTTCTTTTTAGCCCGCATGCAAGTATGAAAATGAGATTCGGGGAGCAAGTACATTGTGCAGATTTGTTCATTCTTATCAGAACAAAGCCGGCGGCAGCTTATTTCATGGATCACTGGCGCTGTCATCGCTGCGGAGCCGAGCAGGTGTCGGCTCCTCTTTCGGCGGGCGAGAGCAAAATTAGCGAGAGAAAAAAGTCGCCGCAAATTAGCCTCTCATATTTGCCGTAATGTGACATTATTTTTCATTTACTTTTTTGATCCACTTTTCAGGATTTTTTTTTTGTTGGAATTCCCTACTTCTCTGTTTTTTGACTCACTATCAATGTCTCCCCC
>JBBPCZ010000156.1:22972918-22990540 GCA_037974445.1 Brycinus macrolepidotus | reverse complement strand
AACAAGGGTAACGTGTGTGTGTGTATGTGTGTGTGTGTGTGTGTGTGTGTGTGTGTGTGTGTGTGTGTGTTTGAGCAGAAGAATGTGCTGAACACTGGCCATCCAGGTCCAGAATCGGAATAAAAGAATTTTCTGATTTTAAAGGGTGTAAGAAAATCAGAATCCAATGGCAAAGATATGTCTCATCTAGCACACCTTTGTCCCTACCCTATTTTTGAAATCGCTCATGTTAGAAGATATACACAAGATCATATGAAATAATACATCTAAATAACTGAAACATTAACGAGAGTCATAAAAAGATATAAAGAAAACAGAAAAGTCTCTCTCCTAACACACTAACCGCCTTTGAAGCATTGTCTTCAGGATATTCATCAATATCCTGAAGACAAAATCCTCAAACCACCATGATAGAATGGCAAAGAAAACTGTCAATTCTTTAACATTACTAATGTTATCATGTGGCCGAGGACTGCAACATTAGCTGCACTGAGCATCTCCTCAAGTACTAATTTAACGTTAACACTAGCTCCTGGTGCTTCCATTTTCTTTGTGCTAAGATAATATGAGCAAGGCTGATACTGTCATGACCCCAGCATAATTAAACAATTTGCTTTTGGATTCGTTTTGGAACACCAGACCAATTCATGACACAACCATGTTGATATTTTGTTGAAATGGACCTCTGTTCCATCCTGTGACAATCTGCTTCCCTGATATTAAAATTGGACTTAATTGACAAAGTAGTGAAAAAACAATCTTCGCCTACTATAAAAAAAGGTAAAACTGGATCCTATTTGTGTCTTTCTGTGTGTCCTTGATGCTCCCTTCTCTTCCGACCTTCTATTGCCCCTCGCCCCATTCCTCTTTCTCTATTACCCTTTTCTCCTTTTCCCTCTAAGTCTCTGTCTTTAATCATTTTTCATATTCTCTGGCTCCTGAAGCACATGAAATGGACATAGCACCCCCCACAGAGTCGCACTAAAGCCTCTGTGTTTTGAAGTGGTAATGTAAGGCTAATAAAGGTGATCACAGCAGAGGCTAACAGTAGGAAATAACGCAGTGTGACAGTGCTTTGTCTAGCTCTGCTTTGTGCTTCTACAGTTAGCCCAGCTCACACAGCAACTCGTGTTATCATTCTTTCCTTATTGGGCAAAATGAAACCTTTTAGAACAACTGAAGGGCCTTCTGCAGAGACCACCTTCAAACTTCATAGCAGTTCAGCCTCCATTTCAGATCATTTTCAGAAGTCTTCCTGGTCAAACTGTGTTGAACAAAGCTAGAAGTCTTTATTATTAGGGCTGGACTTGGATAAAACCAAACCAAACAACTTGCCCCACACAAAGAATTTCTCTTTGCAAGAAGTATGGGATATTTAAAGGACCCGTTCGTTTCTTGTCTTTTATTTTTTCCCGCTGAGGTCCACTTATGACATTTGTGTGGATTTTCCTACCAAAAATTAATCTGGACAAAGATGGATCATTTTCCAACCTCTACATTAGCAAGAAACCAGCTGTTTTTGTTACTGTGCCTTTAAGGCTGATATATGTAAATGACCTCAGTTCTGACTGGCTGCCCTGTTTTGCACCTCCTGCAAAAAGCAGTCCCATCTAGAAGACACCTTATGAATGCTTTTAGATACTAATGAACCAATGAATCGGTTATAAGTGAAGAAATACAAGTTGCACGTTTTGGTGTGAAAATCCGCTTCTTTTAGTCTAGCAGGATCATTTGAAATCTCCTGACACTGGGTGAGTCAGTTATATTTAGCAGTCACTTAATGTTATGCTAATTAGTGAAATTAATTACTCCTTATGAAACTTAAAGCTGTGTCAAAGAATGTACAGTAATCAAAGAATGAAGACATGTGTGTTCCTTAATTGGAATGTGCACAGCAGTTAATCTACCAAACTAATATAACAGAGCGCATTAGGGGCTGGAAGCTATTCCCAGTACAGAGAGACACATGAGGCTTTTGGGGTGGGAGGGGTGGCAACGTGAGAACTTTTCCCCCGGAAATACGGTTCCATCGAGTGAAGAACAACTTCATTAAAAGGTACAGTTTGGCAAAAATCAAATTTACCCAATTTTCCACTTGTCCCAGTTGCAGTTAATGAGCCGATGTCTGAAGTCAGAGTTTTGCTTTTTTTTTTTTTTTTTAGGTTAGAGCTGGAGCTATGAGGCTAATGTTGCTCAAACACTAAAAGTCAATAGTCACCCAGTAAACACATTCCCAAAACTTCTCTTAAGCCACTTGAAGTGCAACCAATTCTCTGTGGTTTGAATGTGAATGTGGTTTAGGATATAGTATGACCTACCGCAAGCTATACATTTACATTTACGGCATTTAGCAGACGCTTTTATCCAAAGCGACTTCCATTCCCTAACTACAGAGGACAGTCTCCCAGGAGCAACTTGGGGTTAAGGGTCTTGCTCAGGAACCCAGTGGTGGTGATGAAGGCAGGATTCGAACCCATGACCTCTTGGTCCAGAGGCAAGTATCTTACTCACTAGGCCACCAACACCCCAGGTATAAAAACGAACAAAATTCTGTTTGTGTAACTACACACTGTTACCGCATTAGACCAGAGGGTCTGTTTCCCCCCCTAGGAATAGGAGTGCTGATTTAGAATCAGTTTGTGGTCTGGATGTGGTCTGAGCATTTCGAGAGATGTTTTGGTGATATATTTTCACACAGACTACTGACTGAGTGTTAGCATGGTTTCCCTTTGAAGAAAAAATGTTAATACTAAACACATCTTGAGTGATTGACTACATCTGGGGTAAGAAGAAAATTGTATGAATTAGGTTTTAAGTTCAGATTCAAACCACAAAACCTGTCATGATGCTGAGGTTACGAACTGCGTTTTGAACTACAACCTGCTTAGTTAATATATTGAACTTGTAAATATTTAAACATTATGGTAGAGACTACGGCAAACTTTGGCATTAATTTTCAAATAGAATGAGGCTTTAAAAACGCTTTGTAAATCTAAAACAAAAGAGTTAAAGCTCCCGCCGAACATTTGAATACACTCCCTTGCTCACACAATCTCAAAGAAACCTGTATTATCCACAGTTTTGTGTCTTCAGTACTTGGACAAAGATGAAAGCCTGTGTATCACGCAATTTGTAGGAAGTCTTCAAACATGGTTTTACCAAATTGCGTTAACATACAGATTAAGGGAAGAAAGCGAAACGTTATTAATTGATTAAAGAGGCTAAAACATGAGAGCCACAAACAATCCCTTCATGCCCGAGAAATTTTGCCAGACGCTTTACATCTCAGACGGTGCTTCTTTAAAGTGATATAAGAAACATAGTAGTTTTTTGAGGACGAGCAGGTTATGTCTGAAACTGCACCAGCCTTAATCTATATACTTTTCATTGAGGACCCGCCATATGCTTAACCCAACACTCAGGAGCACGTATTAAAACATGAGCACTTCCAAGTCTCAAGTCTTCTCCTATCTCATTGTTTCACTCGCAACTAAACACCTTAATTTAACGCTGCGTTAGAATATAAACATATTACAGAATGTATGATATTCCATATGTCCGTAGATACAAACATTTTTAAGACCTTGAAATTGAGGCTTGCCACAGTTGGGATTACTGATTATTTAGCGGCTCGTCGTGCTGCTTTGAAACCGCGGCGTCTCAAGCTGTTTAGGCTGGTCGGGGTGCTGGGTGAGTGCAGAGAGAGCTATGATAATCAGCGCTAGCCGGATTAGAAATTAGGGCGTAAAATGCTGCGCTAACACCCACACTGCCCCCGAGGATTCGTGGTACAGGCAACATGTTTCTCTCTGTTTATCTCCGACTCGTGGTTGAGGCACTGGCGGCACATCAACGTGATGCTGGACTGAACGGTCACGACTGAAAACAGAGATGAAGATAGATGTCTAATGAGAACCCAAAGAGGATCAAACCATTAAGGTTATTTGTACTAGCCAGAATGTACAGTACATTATATATATATCAGTAGGACCAAGCCAATCTTAAAGACGTTGAGGGTGTAACGGTTCACAAAATTCATTATTCAACACAAAACGATTCAAAGCAGGAAATGCAGCAAAGTTTGTGATAATTAGCTCTTTGGTTTTCCTTATATATGATTTAATTAGTTCTATTATTAAAACTCATTAAGGTTGTTGTGATACATATTATCCTCACCGCAAAGATCAGCTATGAATGAACTTTTCGTGTTGTTAATGTAGTCATAATGGTGTTTTGAGAGACAAAAAATGCTAAATATTCATAACAATGTTTAGTTGTTTTGCGGTGTGTTAATTTGGATTAGGAAAAAAAGAACCACAGGGTCATCATTAAAAATACTATCAAAAAATTGAAAATTACTTTTTCTGAATGACATTTCATACTCTGCACTGAACTTAATCCAGTTACACAGAACTAATTACGCGGTGTTGTGCAATAAAACATGCAGTTGTTCAGAGTTCAAGTACTAATTATATCCACAATATGCTCAAAAAAGCATACTGTGATGTAACGTGTAGTGATTTACGATGATGTTGATAAATCTTGTCATAGTTTTCACCCCTAGCCCAGTCTGTTAAGCTGTTGCGAAAGTGAGTAACTGATGACTGCCAAATTAGCCTTAATGCAATTCTTCTTACATTAAAGTTATACATTAAGAACAATATTAATCAAATATCAATGTTTTACTGGTGGAAGCTGCCATTTCAATAGATTTGTGGCATATTTTCCCAGCCATTGTAGCCTCTAAATTTCAAAATATTAAAGCACATAGTTAGTCCTCTGACTTGGTAAAGAGCGCTATGGGGATGCTGACACTTCAGAGTCTATTTTTAAGTCCATGCCCCTATCTAAGAGTGCCTAAGGGAGCTAGCAATAACACACTTGTGTGCAGTGGGTGCCAGGCTTCTGTCAGGGCCAGGCCTCAGCTGTCTGGCTGAGAGAGACCAGGAGAGGGGCAGGTGAGAGGGGGAAGACTCTGCTAAGTCTGCTCAAATCCACTAGTGCTATAAGAAGCTTTCTGAGGAAACGTGGCCCTAGTATGTCAATCAAAGAGAAAAGCCACTTGTTTTGGTTGCCCAACATTTTACTCGCTCATTGTGCCAAGGTACCTTTCGGCATGTGGGGATGTGGGTTTGGTAAGATAATTGTATGTCTAGGTTAGTTACGTTCAGTTTAGTGAAAGTAAAATATCAATTATATTGCCAGAGAAATGGAACAAAGTGGTTCTCACAACAGAATGTATAGTTGGCAGTATATCGCAGAGAGAAGAAAAGTTTTAGACATTTATGAAATACGTCAGAGCTCCTTCCTGTAGATTTCAATGTGGTGAGGTTTAACAAGATAAAGTAAATACCCTTCTAAGAAGGCGTACATATCAGTAATTCTGGATAAAACAACAGCATCCAAAGCATTCTGTTGATGGCTATTCTGTACAGGCATGCTTAGAAAGCATCAAGAGATGAAATCTCCCCTTTCTTGGAAAGCCTTCACCATAAACTGTCTAGATCTACTTAGAAAAGAAAAGATAAGACTGTTGGAGATGCTCTGCAGATAAGCGGAAGTGACAACGGCACGGATTACCGCCATAAAGAGTACCTGAAAGGGAAAATTGCCTGAATCGTGAGCATGTTGTCGGCATTCAGGAGCTATTTAATGCTTGTTCTCATGGTGACATGGCTGTTAGGAACATGATTATCACCTCTCTTTGAACAAAAATAAACCTACCCTCAATATTATCACAATGGGAATTTATTAGTGCAGAGCAAACAGTGGCATTTTCACACTCTTATTGGAGGAAATATGGGCTGTAATTGATTATGGGGGGAAGTTACTATTTGAGGTTAACAAGATTACCATTGCTCCACCCAATTAGATGGTTAAATTATTTTGATGGAGCACTTTATGGAAGCGTGACCTGAGACTGCTTCAGCCACAAAACGGAGCAAATTTGGCTTAGTTGAAAATTAATTATCACTGAAATTGCAATATTGAAAAGCGCATTCAAAATAATCAGCTTGAGAAAGAAATTATCTTTAACGTGCCATTACGACACAGTTTATTGTGGCGGATGCATGGAGGATCCGAAGAGCGCCAAGGAATGGCATGCAGTACAGTTTGCAAGAAATTGGGACAGTGAGGATTTCTGTTGATATGGCCATGTACTCCAGCACACAACAATAACAATGAGGCTAAAGTGCAGAAAGACAGCTTGCATACCTTCTATTTACAACCATTCAGGATTTACAGTCCTTTTAATACACAGGCCCTTTCAGGGACCAATGAGGCTTCAAGGGTCTACTTAATGGAAAACTACATTAAAAAGAGAGTTTAATGTAATATATAAACACTTTTAAACTTTGAAACATACTATTCACTTCTCGCTCCATTAAGTCCATACATGAAAACTAAGCTGCAGCAAAAGCCAGTTTTGAATTTAAATGAAAACCAACACATATCTGCCTATTCAGCCTACAGTAGTTTAGTCCTGCCCTATAATGATAAAGTTAGAAGGAGTGTTTCAGCCCAGACTACTTTTTGAATGAAGTAGCCAATCAGAACAGAGGCCATTTACAAATGTCAGTCTCAAAGGCACGGTAACAAAAAAGCTTGTTTACTTTTAGGGTAAAAAGAGTTAGAAAATGGTCATTTAACAATGACTTATGAATGTTTTTAGTACATAAACACAAATGTCATAAGTGGTCTTCGAGGAAAAATTGCAAGAAAAACATAGGATAGGCCCTTCAAGTAAAAGATCACTGTGCATTTTCTAATCAATGACTTTCTGAAGCTACAATCCATAAACATAATTCAATTAGTCATCTTCAGTTTCTGTTGATTCAGAGGGCCTGAAGAAACTCCATGCTTGCTAGCACAGCATTTGTCATTGTCTTGCTGCAAGACAGAGTACCACCAATTTTTGAAGCATTTGGTTTAATAAGTGCAATTCAGAAGCCATCCAAATGTCACAGCATTAGTAAAGATGAGTGATCCTGTTCCAATTTAAGCCATACATGTTCACTTCACCACGTTTCAAAAATGAGGCGGTTTGCTTTAGATCATGAGCAGCTCATTTTGTCATCATACCTCTTTCATTCCAACATTTTAATGGTCATCCTTTGTCTCAGAACCTTCTACACAATACTGGCTTTTCATTCTTAAGGTTTACCAGTCGTCTGCATCATGTAGTGAACCATCTAATGTTACGCTGCAGTATGCAGTAATTTGCTTACATAGTATATCATTGTTACAGACGGACAATCTGACTAATCTATAGGTTTCAACGAACGATTCTTTTAACCGCATGAAAGAAGAAGGCAAAATAACTTATACATCTTTCTCTAACAGAAACTGGGTAAATTGGTGAACTGGGCTAGCAGGTAAAAAAAAAAAAAAACAACAGAGAGGAAAGGCTTATGTGGGATAGACCGGTAGGGTTTTGGGCCAGATGTTCAGACGAGCTAATACTAATAATAGAGCAACTCGGTGCAGTGATAGATGGTGAAGACTCACAGGCTTTTAAACTATTTTTTTCTCCTCATTAGTTTGTTGAAAGCACTCAGAACTAAGACCTATGTCTACTATTTTTGGTTGTAGCTAACACCAGGTAGAGTAGTTAGTTTAGTAGTTAATGCATGATCTCACTGCCTTCATAATTAACAATATGTCTACAGCAATGCACTCATATTTAAGAAGCAATGTATAACATGCATAGTAATATTATGCATGTAATATTATACCATGAACAAGAGCTGAACTTGTACTGATACTGTTAAAGCTTAAAGGCATTTGACTGATTTGTTGGCCATCGAATTAACTTCCTGTCTTCAAAGCATGCAGGTTAACCATACTAAATAGTGAATTTAATTAGGGATGCACGATGATATCCGAATCATATCAGTCCTGGCAGATCTGACCAACATTTCAAACTGATTTTAGTGACATTAATATTGATTTTATTGTACTTCAGAAGAACAGAAGGAGCTTAAACATTTGCATTTATTCATTTTACTGCATTTGTAACCCTCTATAAATAAGTATCACATCTCATTGCAATGTTAACCCAAGTGGATCAAGTTCAAACTTCTACAATTTATGGTTGTGTATTGGCAGATATGTACTAAAAATATAGGTGGATGGGGAAAAAAAAATGCCATACTGGCACACTCCTAATTTCAGGATCCAGATACTGGCATTTGGGACAGTGAAGAATCAATGAATATAGTTATTTGTATAAACGCACCAAGGATGAATTTGTTATGGCTGATTGCATTTCTGAAAACTTTACAAGAGTAAACTGGCTTTTATTAGGCCTGTTTTAAGCCTGAAGCTCACACTGTGTGGGACAAAGAACACATGAAACAAACAAGCACATTTACAGCACTTCCTGCTGAAAGTTGCAACATGAACGACACCGTTTCTGGCAATTCCATCCTTGATCAATTCTGGTTGTGTACGTCAAGATATCTGAAAAAGTATCTGAACAGCAGATGTTTGACTGCAGTTTTTGGCATCACACATGACCTGCTTCCTAATTCTATGATCATGTTTAAAAAAAAAAGCTTGGTTTCTTAAAGCTTTCTTGACTTGACTAAAAGTAAGCAGACATGTTCAGAACTTTGTGAACATCCAAGCCACATTGTCATGAGAGTATCAAAGTCTTAACCCTATGATACGTTGACATGCGTGTTTGAGGCCACTGAAGCAAAGTTCCAAGACATAAAAATATCGCTCGCTATGACGGCCTCAACTCCGGGAAAGCAGAATGTCTTTTTAACAGCAATTACACGTGTACAAGCGTTACATTTTCTGCCAAATTAGCTTCAAACCGCTTGATCCTGGGCACCTTCGGAAGATGTGCCGTTTTAAAACTGCGGGCCCCGCGTTTAGGTACGAGCACACTTCAAAGGTACAAACTCGCACCTTGAAAACGTTTTAGCACTTGGCTTGGGAGCATTGTGCCCGTCATTAAAAAGAGGAGCCAAAAGTGTGGTAGACACTGTCTCACTTCAAAACTGTGGGGGAGGGCTTTCCATTAACTCCAATAGAAAAGGCCTGCAGGACGTTCTGCCTGTGCTCAATGGGGCCCGTACATTTGGGGTGCGAGTATGCGTGCGCGGGTGTGTGTGTTTGTCGCCTCTGTGTCTTTTGCAGGCAAAGTGGTCTCAGACCCATTAGCTCAATTTGTCACAGTCAGAGCACCCCCCCAAGATGGCTTATCGGCGTGACATACCTCGCGAGTAGCCAGCCTGTCACTCAGCTCGTCTGCCTTTGCGTAGTCCCCTTCAGCGATGGCTCGCTCCATGTGCTTTTCCAAGCCTGACTGGAGATTGGGGGGGGGGGGGGGTTGGGGGGTGGGTTAAAATGAAGTGATTTTCAAATAGAAATAGAAGTGGAGAAAGGGGGGGAAAAAAATCAAAGAGCAACTAAAAAAGGGCCTCAGGCTCTCATTTTAATATGATTGCCATTAAAACAAATATGCAGATTTCTTCTCATAAATGAAAACTATTTGATTAAACATTATGCCAAGAAAGAGAATCTTTCCAAAATACTACCAAACATAAATTCTAGTCTTTAACTACATTTATCCATATTTACAACCATAGCTGCTGGTCACATAGGGTTCAATTGTTGCTGCTGAAGTAGGGCATCTTGATAGGACAAATCCAAAGCACAATACATAACAAAAATAGCACTGTATCTATTACGGTGAAAATAAACTGAAAGACAAACCTGCAATTAACCTTTTACTTTTTCCGGGGCAGCATTCTTTAAATTATAATATATAGATCACTGTGGTTGAAGGAACGTCAACACTAAAATGCACTTGGCTTAATCAAGTTGACTGACAATTTCATTAAAACTTATTTCCTTAATGTACACGCACAGCCTTTAATAATTGTTTTATTCCAACAAAACAGCCTCACTCTTTGAAACTGAGGCTAACACACCTCATAATTGAATGGTGCTACAAGATAAACTGCACCAAGAATAACATTTTAAATGTGGATACGGTCAGTAAAATTAGAATTTCCCTACTTATAGCAAATTACATTTGCCATCATTCTGCTTATGTGACAATTTACGAATTTAATGCACCAAAGTCATATACTGCTATTGCAAAAAGGCTCCAAGTAAATTAGCTGTTTACCAAGCTTTGCAGCGGGAAGAATTATTTATAGGCTGTTTAATCAGGAACATTTCTCTGTAACTAAATTGAATTACGAAAGGGCAAAGTCAGCATATTAAAAAGAATAGACCACTTTCACTTGTTTCACTCCTTCTACACAATTTTTCTGCCCTCTTAGACTTAGACTTAATACAAAAACGGCACATCATTTCACAATTTATGAACCAACATCACTGTTTTATATATATTGCATATAAAAAGTTATAGTTTAGAGGTCTGCAAAGCAACACATTTGGGACCTTGTTAGTAAACCGGTGCAAAATGGCTTTTTTCTGAAAATTAAAGCATTACTGTACTGTACTGACTGAAAAGTATATCACTATACTGTTATTGGAGCATGTGTAGTGGATAATTGGGTACAATGGCTTGTTACTATAGTGTAGGTAGAATAATGTCACACAAAGGCAGAAATAGTATACTTGATTGTAAGTGTGGTAACCCTAATACTGTCCTTTTAAGACAAATGGACAAGAGAATGGAAGTCCTGTGATATGAGATCAAGTGCGTACGGACACTGGAGAACACTGAAATACCAGCCACCAGGGCACTGATACCTCAAATGTCTGGAATAAACATACTAATTCTTTTTTAAGGTAATTAATTAGATTAAGGTAAGGTAAATTTCTGCATAATTCAATGGCTGAGAGGGTCTTATGTGAAAATGTGTATTGTACAGAACCATAGTGATGGTAGTAATAGGAACCTGGTGTTGTGACGTCTACATCATGACTACAGCCAATGTATTTGCTATCAAAAACCACCAGTTAACCTACATATCACTTTAAAATGTTTATTTATAATGTTAATAAACAAGAAAGAACTTTAACTACATTTAACTATGTTAAAACAATGTCTCAAACACCAATGTATTTGTGACTATGTTACTAGCTTTCTGTGAAGCAGCTTTAAGTGGCATTTAACTGGAATTCCACTGATTTTTTTTCAAAGATTTTGAATAATTATATTCAGATAATTATAAATATATAAGTCATTCAGAGAGGTTCAATGTGAAATGCATCATTCTAGAGAAAAGAACTGTTCACAGTGGTGGTGATAAAACCCAGATGTCTGAACAGGTTCCTATCACCACCATTTGTAAAGAAAGTGATACGTTTTGCAACAATTAATCATTTTACATTAAACTACTCTGAAAGACATTGTTTGCGTCCCAATGATTATACTGTATTTTGAAAATCCGGGGGACACTTCTGACATCTGGTTCCCATCAGCACCACTATGAATAGTTCTCTCTCAGCAAATGTGCATTAATTTTTCATTGGACTATTTATGCAGATTTTTTGGAAAAATGTAGAATTTTGCTTTAAATTCTTTAAGCCAAAATGACAAAAATCAAAGTGCAGGTAACAAACAAAACCTGACCCCTAACCCTAGGGCTGAATGATATGAGCAAACACTATTTTATATTTTCTGCTGCTAGAATACAGTACCTGTCAAAAAACTGTATTTATCCTCACTGTAGCTGTTATCAATTGCACTGAACGTTGTCTTGTCTTGTCTAGTTGTTTTGCTGCTCTTGTGTTCTTTTTTCCTAGCTCTTTGTCCTGTCTATACTTGTGGTCTTGTGTTCTGTTCTGTTCTGCTCTTGTGTTGCACCATGGTCCTGGAGGCACGTTGTTTCGTTTCACTGTGTACTGTGTGTATATGGTAGAAATGACAATAAAACCTACTTGACTTGACTTATGTACCTCTCTACCTCTCAATATATATTTTAGACATGGGTAAAGATTAGCCAGTGTTACTTCTGGCCAAATTTATTCATGCTTGTAAGATAATGTGAATATTGTGATGGAGCTGGGATGCTCACATGGCAAACAAAAACTTGACTGGTTAGAGAGTTGTTTGCACATTACAGAGTGCTACTGTTAATGGCAATAACGTGATCATGATTAACAAATGAAGCCTTAAATAAAACCTAAATGCTAAATCTTACTTCCGTATGTGGCTAACAAGTGAAAGGATTTGCACTTTTGGGACCTCAAGTCAACAACCCTTCTGGTATTAGTGTAGAGATGGCTGTTAGAAGGAAGGTCCTGATTTCTTACATGCTATGTGTCCCATTCTCTATCTAGTATCTCAGATCCCAGACATGGAACCTTCTATTCTCCTTCCCATCATCGAATTACAGCATTTTACAAGAGCTATTAACTTTTGTGTGCTGAGGGTTTCCACTACAGCCATATCCCCTTTTGAAAAACCCACCTCGCGCGCAATCTTAAAGCTCAACTGGAGAACAGACGGTGCAGAGAAACATCCCCATGTCAAGATTAAGGTAATCTCATCATTAAATATAATCATTTCCATTCACTTCTTCTCAGTGCCATGCTGAAGAAAAGAGGCCTCTTCAGACTGTCGCTCACATTTCACATAGAGAACAATTACGTTACATATACAGTAGGCATGCAACAGAGAAGGAAAGGGAGATAAAAATGCTTCTGTGGCATCGGGGTGGAATTAGAACACCCACAGAGTGCTACATTAAGATGGCAGAACCCATTGTTACCTTGAGCGGAGGCCTGCTACAGGCAGGAGGCTGAAATCTATCGTTGATGCCAAAATACTGCGTTAGCTCCTCCCAGTGCTTCACACGTTCCTCTTCGCGCTCACTGCAAAAGCAGACCGTAGTGACAGCCGTTTGTGTTCATTATCGGTTCAGCGCAAGGCCACCTTGAACGCTCTTTTACAGCATTTCTATATTTGTCCGTTTCTGACAGCACCACTACAGAGCTGGGCGGGTTAGTCAGTTAGCATACAAATGTATGTGCACTTCTTTAAATGGAAAGGAGGCATTAAACGTTAATCTTCCACCATTTGTAGTGTCTGTGATACCACTGCGTATATCCTAAATTGCCGAGAGGTAGGAACTAACACGCATACAGTATATCTGCAGTTATTTACATGTGCATTACTGTTCAAATGTTTAGAATCACTGCTTTGGATTGAATTTGGTGGCAGATAAATGTATAAAGGCATAAAATGAATTCAGCGTGTTAAGTCCTGTGCAATGTCACAGCTTTCAAATAATTAACAGGAACAAAATTTTGATATTTCAAGAATGATAAATGGAGCTAAATGACCTGTAGAACATCTGAAATTAAGTTATAATATGAAGAATAAATATATTTACCATATATCTGCCTCATTCAAATAAGGGCAGATGACTTATTGTAAATAGACAAGTTACAGCATACATTATAACTAAAAAACCTTCATACTGAATAAAACAAAAACATGTTGATGCCCAGCTTGTAAGATGTAAATCTACATTATAGATCTTACTGTTGAAAATAAAATAAAAATAATTAACCTTAAAAGTAGCAACAAACCGTGACTATTAGGGCTTCAATCCAGGCCACACATATAAAATCAAGGTCAAAACACACCTCTACACTTTTGCTCATTTCTGCTAGCACTCAGATGGGATTCAAACAGTATTTCAGCACCAAGCTAACAGCATGAATTAAGAGTAGAACTGTAGACTTCGCAGAGTGTAAATACAAACATGAATCTATTAAACAGACACTAACTACAAAGTTCACACAAATCATTTGGTCTTGAGGGTTCCCCTCTGGAAAAAGGTTATCCCATACTTCTGCACGGTAGTGTATGAAAACACATAAGTTATATGGCTAAACAATAAAATAAAGACAAACTTCTATATTGTGATGATACTGTCACACACTTCAGTTGTGATATAAAATCCTCAAATGGAATAGAATAGAACCTGCACATTTCGCCTACACAGCTGTGTCAATCACTTCATCTAACTCACCTGGAACATCTGAGGTTGGTCACAAAATAAATTATGCTCTGATGGGTAAGAACACTCATATTGCAGCTCATTTATACAGGGCAATGTTAGTGTTTGTTAGTTGTTTTGCCTCAAAGCTCCAAATAAAGGGACAAAATCTGACCGACTACACCTGGGATAAAAGAAAAAATGTGTGAATTGGATTTTGATGGGGATTTTATGTTGCATGTGTTTTCTACCTTTTCTCTTCCGATACACCAGCCGGTTCTTGAGTTTTGTCTGTTTGCATAGGGGCAAAAAGAACAATTCATATAGGCTTATGGTACATTATGGGACAGTACAGTTTTGAAATACAGCATTTCTAGCCATTTTAGTCATGAAAACTGACATTTTAGACATACATACCCTTTCTGTGATGTGTTTTCCTCCGCCTCTTCCTCTGGGGTTGGTTCATCTTCTGAACCTCCCTTTCCTTCTGGAGGTCTTTAAATTTCTACAAGAACAACAACACGTTGAACTGTGGCAACATGTCCACTATGTTCCCTTAAAGTGATTCCCACATTAGCAAATCAAATATAATATTCATTATATACCTGAGGAGGTATTTTATATCTTTTAAGTATCACAAGTTTTTGCATATTTGCAACCATGGTTGCACAATACAGACACAATTTACTATTGTGATGATTCTGTACTGAGGTTGCAATATATCTTTCAATGAATAACACACTGATAAACCCTTGAAATATCATGTTCAGAAACTGGCCAGCATTGTTTCATTGCTTGGTTGATGATATAATGGTCTTGACTGCGCAACTTACTCACAAAAAAAAGATCAGTAGAAATGTTTTTTGATCTGCTCATGAAATTCAGCATACAATTCAAAATGTGACTCGTTTTCATGTTGGAGCCTTAGACTGAGACTATATTATGACTGTTTTATAAGGCTGTGTTCTAAAATGTATTTTTTAAGGTGGAGGGGTACAGGTAGGGCAAAAAGTCCCCACAAAAAACTTATCAGCATTATACATAAAAAACTCAGATGACACGTGTAGGTTTACTACGTTAGATAAGATAAGATAAGATAACCCTTTATTAGTCCCACAGGTGGGAAATTTGCATTATTACGGCAGCAAGTGGACAGAACAAGAGAAGAAAGTAGAAGCAGCATAACCAATAGAATAAAAGCTATCCAACACAACATAAAAAGTACACTAACAATACAAACAATACAAATAAAAAATATAGAAGTCTGTGTATGCATATGAACATGAATATATATAAAAACCTTAGATAATTCAAATATAATAATCATTATATACAATCTGGGGAGTCTTTATAAGTATAAAGTTTCCACATATTTGCAATTATGGTTGCACAGTGCAGACACAATCTATCATTGTGATGATTCTGTACTGAGGTTGCAATATACCTTTCAATTAATAACACACTGATAAGCCCTTGACAAGTCATGTTTACAAACTGGCCAGCATTATTTCATTGTTTATATATATTCACATATATAAGCAAACCTATATAAGTTCCCATGATTATCACCACGGTGAAGACTACACAAGTGACAGTTGCAAGTTTTTGTAACATGAACTGTTTCACCACTCCGAATGACCGTTTCCATCTCGGTGAGTGAGTTATGCAGAATATTTCGGGGGGAAATTGGAATTCACGTTAAGACAACCGAATGGCTCCGTACTTGCCACAGTTTTACAGGAACCCCAGGCAAACAGTCCTCAGCAGAGGGCTCATTCTGCAGACTAGACTCTCCCTGGGAGCTCCCAGAGGAGGACCCGGGCTGTGTGGGGCACTCTAGCGGGCAGGCTGTCTGGTTCGGCCCGCCGCGGATGTCCTCCTCCTCCTCCCCGGAGCTCACCTCAGCCTCGCTCAGTCCTGCCGGGAGAAGCCCGCTGTACATGTCGCTTCTGACTGGCCAAGGCACTCTCCGTGACTATCTTTTACTACAGAACTAACGAGGCAAGAGCTGCATAACAACCAGATTCGTGTTTAATCCTTGAGAAAAGTTTCTGTCCACATTCACAACGCCACTCGTTTCAACGGTCTCCCTCTGAACCCAGCGAAACGGCACGGACTGGCGTCACTGGGAAAAACGCCTCCTCCTATTGGACGGAAGATCCTCGCGCTCCGCATGAACGCCGTTACTGATTCGTCCAACGGCTAAACTCGACACGAAGCCTCGCCGTCATTCGCCATCTGGTGTGAACGTCACAGCCCCGTCACTGCTGATCTGAGACCACCCTCGACATTTTCACTTACACTGCTTCCACAGACGAAATGGTAAGTCAAAACTGACCCTAGAGCAGCAGTAGAAGGTATTTAAAAACAATGTTAAAGGAGAATGCTCCGAACATGTGGTGGTGAATGGAACCAGACGTCTAAAGAGTTAAAAAAAATATGACAGAAATCTTTATCTTATTACACAAACTGCTTTTGAATATAATGCCTGAAGTCTGAGACATTGTTTTACTATAGTTCTGACATAAAATGTTGGATTAAAATGTTTTTTTTTATGTTTAATACTGAAAAAGTACACATTTCTCTTATGACTATTTTACCATTATCAATATTATATTTAAAAACTCAGAAGACACATGTAGGCTCACTTATGGTTTTGGGATGTAAATAAAATGGCTTTTATTGTGTGGTTGACAGTGTGACCTCTGGTTCCTGTCACCACCACTGAACAGGAATCTAAGTCTGAGTGTATACCTACAATGCCTCATTTCACATCAAACCACCCAAACAATGACTCTATTATGAAAAATTTGAAAAAAAAAAAAGCTTAAAACTGTTGCCTAATTTCAATGCACAGGTAGCATAACATTAATCTCACAGATTAAAATTAAGCACATTAAATGCATAGAATCCTATAATGGGATTGTAATGTAAGATTGTATGCAAATGTATGATCCATTTATAAATTAAATTTAAAAATATATATTAAAAGCTAATAGTATGACCTGACTTTGATGGACAGGGCATTCAACTCGCGACGTGACAATACTTTGAGACCTTCCTGAAGAATGAGATGTGAGCTTTTCCGGTTAAATGCTTCTGCTTTTCTTGGTAGAAGCATGAGGCTGCATTTTTTTATTCATTCATAACACAAAATAAACAAACTAAGGCTCAGCTCCCAGTGTTTGTTCGCAGCCGATAATTAAGCGCCCCCGTTTGCGAAATGATTGGTTCAATTTATTCAAACAGCTGAGGGCGTCACCTTATCGCTCACGTGATTAGTATGCAAATGTGGCGTAGCCTGTGGCTGCAAACCCTGCTGCTTAACATGCTCATTTAGATCCACTACCATCAGTGTGCTTCAGTATTTACCTGCTTAAATGGCCCAACTGAGAAAGCGTTTTTACTTTAACTATGTGTACATCATCCTAAATGTCCGAACAATTACTACTATTAATAGTTGTGTTGAATTATATTATACATACGTATATAGTCAAGCATTTCAGACATTATTCACAGAATTACGCAGGTGCTATTTAACCAGTATAAATGTGCCTTAATGCCGTCCTTTTAAATGCGGGACGAGTCAGACTCATTTGTGGTATGTGACCCTGTGGTAGAGATGTACAAGATGTAGTTTAGTCAAAGGAAATACTTCAGTGTTCTCAACCTAAGTGAC
>JBBPCZ010000156.1:22915186-22951534 GCA_037974445.1 Brycinus macrolepidotus | reverse complement strand
GGTTGGTGGTGTGTGTGTGGGCGGTGGGGGTGACATCTCATCATCAGCAACTTCAAAAAGCATGCTGCCACTTAGCACTCCAAAAGCTAATGTCCCCGAGCCATTCAGAATGTAAATTATTCAAACTCATTTAGCAGCAGCAAATTGGTCTAAGTTCAATCAGAAAACAGACTGACACTGAACAAGAAGTACGGCCTAATTGTACTTGTTTGTCAAATGAAAATTTCATTTGGGCAGGAATGGAGGCTCCCAGCAAATTCTTTTAAGGTGAGCTCCTAGCTGTATTATCACCTAAACGCAGTAAAATCCATAATCATATGGTGATAATGAAAATGGAGCCAATGTTAACATTCAGGCTTTCATTGCCCCAGGGCGGCCGACGATAAAAATTAAGTACCACAGTCCTCTGGCAGGCGCAGTGACACCCAGGCTGCTCTGTAGCCTCCGCCGTGCGCTTTTGCATTTTAAAAACTTTATCAAAGCGCTGTTGCAATGTGGAAAATGTCAACGCGAAATGCTCTGAAGGCAAATTGGAATTTCATTAATTGTAAAATTATTGCTTTTGACTGATGTATTACTATGCTTGTTAAGAGGCGGGAGTGGAACGGGCCTGTCTCCCTCTCTCACTCTCGCCAAGGAGGACGGGGGTACACCCACTTTTCTGAAAAAGGCTGGACAGATAGCTTGCGACTGAAGTGAGCTACGAGGTTTTTTTTTGTCCAAATGACCACAAATCTGTTGGATTTGGGTTGTGTGGTAGATGAATGCAGAAATAGGAACAGTAACCTAATATAAGCTTTGTGTCCAGCTTGATGATGATATCATGAAGGGTTACCATGCTAAAGTATTTCTCTCTGTTTTCTAACATACTCTACAAGTACCAGCTGGCCAAAAAGCTGTAGTTCAATTTGGGCCCTTTGGATTGAGTGCAAGTCAAATGTTCTATATAAAAGAACATCGGCCAAAGTACAAACAAAACATGGCTACTGTTTTAATGCTGTTAGCTATGTAGCATATTTGGCTCATTTTTTATGGATAACAGTATGATACACAATTCCAGAAATCATATTTGCAAGTCTTTTTATGATTACTTAACCTAGGGATGTCAGAGTGGGTCCCACAACTGCAGACTTTAGCCTACCTCCTCATTATACACACCTCAGCTAGTTAACACGGCCTCCATGAGTTTCAGAGCATTAGAAAAGGGCGATAATCTCTGCAGAGCTGTGGCTCGGAAGGAACCCAGTTTGAACTCAGCCTTAACAACTTAACAGGGTTTGAGGCAACTGTGTGAAGATTTAGGCTTGTAATTTGCACGATGCTAATTTGTGAAATCGATGCTAATTACATGTTAGCTACATTAGCTTTATAGCTTGTGTGTGTTGCACTATAAAGAAAAGACGTTTAATATCTGAGGTTTCCTTTTTTGGCTCAGTGGAGCTGTGGTGCTAATTTGTGATGGGTTAGCATCTATTATATCAGTCTTATAGCTCGAGAGCACTAAAGAAGTAAACTTTGGACACCAAATGTGTCTTGGCTGATCAACTAAACTTGGCTAAGTAGAAAAACTGCTAAATTGTACTTTTCCTGTAACTATTCCTCTACTGTGTGAATATGTAGAAGCCCCTATAGTTTTGCTTCAATAGGCAGGAAAATAAAAAAGATAAGACATGATACTGAAATAAAAGATATTTTAACTGTGTTGTAGACACTTCACCAGAGCGATGAGCTGTGAATACACTTTTTATGGAACCTTACTCAGTGGCTAAGTTCTGCCGCTGAATTCAACACGACGTATGTGCATCATTCACATTCATGGACAGAAATGTTGGTTTTCAGCTCTCATGTACATGTTCCGTTATCTTCCAGACATACAAAAAGACACCGTTTGCAGACCCGGTGAATGCACCTCCATCACATATTAGCTCTAGCAGATGCAATTGTGTAAGCCGCTGACCTATCTGCAGTAAGCATGCCATTATTGATTTACTGCTTAGCTAATCCTACAGCTGTCAATAGCTACATCACTAAACGCCATACCATCAGTAGCCCCCACGGAGGAAAACTGCTTGGCGGTGCAGTGATCCCTGCCAGTTTCACTTAGAAATGAAATGCTCTCGAAAAGCTTGCTTTTGATCTATGATGCCTGGCTCTTAACCTTATCTTGTCCTTCAGTGGTATGAATAAAACAGGACTTTTTTGTATATTTCAATACATGTTTTATTCATTTCTTTTGTCCACAGCTACTACTGTTATGACATAGTGTGATATTACATTTAATGTGATACTGTATACTATGTCTGAAATTTAGAGTCATTATCTGGTCCAGATGAGGGGTATTAAAGTGTAACAAAGGTGGGAATGCTAGAGAGTTGTCTTTTATTGCATGTGGACTCAAGTCAATCACCAATACAAAACCCTGCCGTTTATTAGTGGTTTCTTTTTGGGTAATAAAATGTATCTAATGGTCTGTAATGGTCGGCATAGATTATTTAACAAGCACCTAACGTACTCTTCATAGTCATACGGAAAAAGTCACACATACATGATTCTTCTTCTGATGTGACTGGAGTAGCTATCAATTAAACCTCTTTATTCAGACAGAGCACATCACTGTCAAGCCCCACTTTGCTACCTGCCAGCCTGAGTTATCACTATTGCCTTTGTTTGAAAATAATCTAAACCGTATTTTTATATCGCCAATCTTGATTAATCACAATTTTTAGATAATAGGATTTATAATGACTTTTTACACTTATTTCTCTGTAAACCTTGCCCGGCTTCAGTGGTCCTGATAAGCAGCCTGTGTCCATACAATGACATGGATGGGCAAGGACAACAGGATGGACATTTGCAGTAAAGCTCTGCCCTCTAGTGACCATGGCAGAGAATTACAAGTCAATGGAATGGTACAGGGCTACCTTATCCATAATGTACATTTTGCACTATCATGTATACAGTTTTTTTTTAAGACAAATAAGCTTTATGAGAGGGCTCCTATTTTTCTCTAGCTTCCTAAACTGGTATTACAGCTACTTTTTGTGAAATGCCTGCAGGTACATATAAAGAATGCTATTAATAGCTTTATGTGACTTAACCAATATTTTTGTTCAAAAATAGTTTGTTCTTTAACCTAAATAACGTGTTAATTAACAACACACTTTTGGTGACATGTCCTTTACTACGTTTTATTCCAGTCCAGGAGAACACAGCAGATCTCCAGCTAGACTGTATTAGTATAAAATAACACACTTGTGTTAAAACTAGATTGTGTTGCCCTGGACACAAATACGTATTAACAATTAACATACCACATGCTGGTTATAATGCATCTGTTTTAAGTGTGAAAGTGTACTGAAAGATTTTCCATCAACTAGAAGGTTCATTAAACTGTAAGAACCTGTGTCATGACTTCAGTCCCTTTCTCTTGTGACTTACATAACTTGCATGTTTATTTCATAGTTTACCGCACTTTCATAGTGGGATAATTTATCACAGCTACTACACTATAAAAGACAATGATATAACTTACTTAAAGCAGGTTTGCTCGTTCAGAGAGGAAATGTTACTATTTTATTTCAAAATATTAACTTTTGAACATGTACAACAAATTAACAGTTTACTGCTTCATTAACAGTTTACTGCTTAAATCAACAGTTTATTTAAGTTAAAATGTATTTTTCTACTTAATGTAGTTTTTTTTTCTTTTTGCTTAAACCTTTTTTTTAAGTAAACTCAACAGTTAAAGTATATATGTGTATAATAGTACAATTGTAGTTGTTCATTACTTAGTATAATTATTACAACTGCTGTTTAGTATAATAGTAATTATAGTAATTATACTAAGTAATGTACAACTACAATGTGCACAGCAGATTAATTATTGGTTTACTACTTAATTGACAGTTTACTGCTTAAATCAACATGGTATTTAAGTTAAAATCTAATTTTCTACTTAACATAGAAAGGATTCAAAATCGATGTCTTTTTGCTTAAACTCAACAATTAACGTATATATGTGTATAATAGTACAATTGTAGCTGTACATTTCTTAGTACAATTATTATATTTACTATTACAAAAACAGTAGTTATAGTAATTTCTATACCAATAGCACCTGAAGTACCTGAAGAAAAGTAATTTATTATGGTAGTTTCAGCAATTACTATAATAATAGTATAGTTGTAGTAGTAGCACAATAGATTATAGCAGTTGATTAGAGTAGATGAAATATTTACTACAATAATATTATAGCAATACCAGTAGTGTAGTAGAATATAGTAGTTAATTATAGTAGTTATAGCAGTTATAACAGTAGTGTAGTTAAATTACTAGTATGGTAGATTATGGTAGCTGACATAGAACAGTTATAATATTAGTATACCAGTATGCTATTGTTATAATGGTAGTAGTATGGCAGTTTATTATAGTAATTACTATTACAGTGGTATAATTATAGCGGTAGAAAGTATTAGTTATACTAATTATAAAGGTAAAAGCACTAAAATGTGGTATAATTTAGTAGTTTATTATAGTTCTTAAAGTAGCTACTGTAAAGATAGTACAGTTATAGTGTATGTAATGGTTAAAGTAGTTACTGTAATTGCAGTGTAGAATAGATATATTAAAACTACAGTAGCTTATTATAGTACTTACTTTAGTATAGTTATAGTAGTAGAAAGTAGTACTATATGTTATGGTATAGTAGTTTATTATTACTATAAGACTCGTGTTATTGTAGTTACTGTGAGAGTTATGCTATAAAAGTTCTAATTTAAAAACAGTTACTATAAAGATAGTGTAGTGTATGTAGTAGTTAAAGTACTATAATTGAAGTGTACAATATTCACAGTGGTAGTACAATAGTTAAAGCAGTTATAGTCATTTTATAGTAGTAGATGTATATTTATGTTAGTAATATTGTAATATATTATTGTTCTTATTGTAATATTTTTTACAGTAGCATAGTAGTCTATTATAATTGTGCTATTATAATTCATAAACTTACAAATTGGATAACAAAACCTGCTTAAAAGGTTCAATTAAAGTTATTCGGTAAATGAGAATGGCACATAAGTATGCAGAATCCGACAAATGTGAAAGGTGCGTGAGAGTTCAAAGCTACTTTTGAAAGCGTAAGATAGTCGAGACCTGTTTGCCGGCGCAGAGTCATATCTAACTATGTGTGCCGTTCTCCCTGCATGCCCTGCCGCGGTAAGAATACCTGCAATATGTTCAGCTGAAATCTCCTCCCATTCCTGCGGCTCCGCTTTATCACTGCTCTCTTTGTGCGGCGGGCCTGGTGTTAGCCGGCGATCAGGCAGGCACGCGACCCCAGCCCTTGACCCGCTCTAATTAAATACTGGATTAAGCGGGAGGAAGAGGGGCGCATATATTTCAGGTTAATGTCTGTTCATCCAAAGCCCTTTAAAATGAGCTAAGCGATGCGTTTAACTTTAGGAAGCTTACCTCCTCCACGTTGGGTGTCATGTTAGGCCCGATACAAAGGCGCTGTTTGTTTCGTGGGCCTTTAAGCGTCCGTACGGTGCTCGGTATTGCTCTCAAAGACCAAGGAATACGGAAAAGAAAGCTAGAGTCCTATATGAATCCATTGCTTCCACAACGAAGGTAGCATTTCACGGGATCCGCTCAGTCTTAGCATTGCCCGGACCCTAGAATCGGGTAATTACTTACTCGACATCGGTATAATCACATTACTGTTCGCTGTCATTGTAAATGAAAGCGTGATTAAGCTAACATGTCAGGACTGAGGGGCTGGGGAATGTGATAGCACTCCTACTGTGAAACTTATACACTTTCCTTAGATTTATACTTAGCAGGGGTAAACCTTACTCTAATGATTATAAAGCAAGTAGGTGCAGGTTTGGACTGTTGTTGACCATCGGTCGGAACGTTCAAACCTGCAGAAAGTAGACGGGCTCATTTCTTAGCAAAGCTTTCACAATTTGCTCTCTAGTGAGTAGTGTGTATGGCTCTTCCATGCAAAATTGTAATAAAACCCCGAACAAGAATGAAAACAAATGCACTTTATGCCTAAGTGAGACTAAACAAACTAGGTCAGTTTGGGTTTAAATGAGCTTAAATGATACACACACCTGTCCTCAGGAAACACGCTCTTTCTTTCACAATTGAATGCGTTATGAAAGTATTATATTTGCACAAACAAGACTGCCTGGAGACGTTTGCAGGACGTTTGTCAACGCCATGCACAGCACTCACCATGAAATCAGGCACTTTTCAAAGCCCCTGAGAAGCAAATGAAGGTAATTAATTACAGGGCCACAAATAGGAACAGGGACAAAAGCACTGCTGCCCGTCTATCTGTATATTATGTTTGTACCATAGAGATATTAGGATGGGACAAACCAATGGGTTTCAATTTATTTGGAATGTCTCTAATAACTGTGTAGTTAAACATTAGCAATGTATGCAACAACAGCGTAACTGCTGGTGATATATTAGCTGTTACAGACAGATTAGAGTAGCATAGCTTATGTAATTCCACATAGTTATTAAGCAATTCGTACTCATGTGATCACACAAGCGTACTCTAATGTAACTACATGCAACTGCATCAATAAAAGCTGAAGTTGATAAACATGTGTAATCGCATAAGCTGCAATTCTACTTATTATACATTACTTACTCTTTAATAATGATCCATCACCAGTAGTTACATCGTTGAATGCATTGTTAACATGTTACTACACAGTTATTAGAGATACTTTATTCAAAGTAGGACAAAATAATGTGCTATGGCACTTCCTTTTGTTCATTTTTCCATATGTGTCGCACAGTGTCAGCAACCACATAAGCAAGTCTATTTCACTGTCTTTACAAACACAGAGAAGTTTGTGGCGAGCGTGTGATGATTTCAGCTTGCAGTTAGCACCATGCTAATTACTTTTGAGCTGCATTAGCCTTGTAGCTCTAGAGCAAAAACCAAAGAAGCACATTTGAGACAACAGCATGTCTGTGTAAAGCTGATTTCATTACCAAACTATTCCTTTAAAGCGAATACGCGCATCCGATGGCAGCAGGATGGCTCTTGCAGCTTACTGGCAGGCCAAGACTGGCACCTCTAACAGCGTTCATTTCTGCTAATCGTTTTAGCCTGAAGAGGGCATTTAAGTTGCGGAGGCCAGCTTTTCCATTCAGAATGACACAATTACCTCGAACCCGGCACGCGCTACAGCCCCACACACAGATAAACAAGAATAATCTCGACACTGGGATTACTGTATGGCCTACAGTGGCATTTCAAATTGAACGCTTATCGTGGCCCCTGTGATTTTAAGCAACGCGGGCGGCACATGAAAGCAAAATGATCTTTAAATAGTGGTTTAAGATCAGCAGTGTCGATAAGTCACGTCACAACAGGTTTGATCAATGAAGCATGCATTCAGCATATTGCCTATTTAGATGCAACTGATTAGTCAGGCCACACCTTTAAAAGCCTCTTAAATGATATCTACAAAACAGCAATCTTTTGACAACTTCATAGCATTAGTAAGATTTCTGAAGCAAGTCCGACTACATATGACAGAGAAAGGAAGAGAGATGGAGAGAGAAAGAGAGACAAAGAGAGAGAGATAGAGACAGAGAGAGAGAGAGAGAAGGAGAAAATGATAATACTGTTCAAGTTTGGAAACACTTTTCATATTAATAATTGTATATATTTTATTTAATATATTTATGTACAATAACAACTTATTTTGGCAAGCATAAATAATTGACTGTGAGGATTTATTTTTAACAATTATTGTGACGGTAGTGGCATAGTAATGGACTTTATATATATATATATATATATATAGATAGATAGATAGATAGATAGATAGATAGATAGTACTGGAAAAATACTTTTGCAAAAGTTATGGATCATTTTACATTTTTATGTTAAACTCAGCAAATGTTTTTATGTTAAACTCAGCAAATAGATAAGCTTGTTCACACACACACACACACACACACACACATTGTCAGGCAGATGTACCCTATAGGATGAGTCTATGTTTTTTTTATATATTCCTCTCTCTTTAGTTGTTTTTTTTCTGCTCTCGTGAGAATATCTTTTTTTTTTTCAAAGCACTTTAAGCCCATTTATCTAGCTGCCACTAGACTGCCGTAAGTGCGCCATCTCTTCAGTTTACTAAGCACTTGAGCAGGCTTGTGTCAGGCCAAGCACTCTGCTACACACCCCTCTTGGTATTCCCCTCCATGAGGGGTCCTTATCAACCCAAGACAGTCTCAATGCTAATTTTCCTTTTACCAGTCTGTCCAGCGCCTGTCTAAATACTGATAGGAATCTTCCCCCTCCTGTTTGCACATTGCTCTGTATGTGCTGTCTTTTTCAAGCTAAACTCCATTTAAGTTTTTAATAACATTTTACAATTGTCCGCGTCCAGGTAAACACAATCTGATTACCCTGATGGATTGGAAAATGTAGGACTGACAGCAATTCGTTTGATTTTTTTTTTGTTGTTGTTTCTTAAGGGCTGAAAAAGAAGAATTTTTCTCTGAGGAAGAAATACCATAGTGTTGGATTTTTTTTTTTTTTACATAGGTGTGTGTGTATCCGTTTGTATGAACACTACACATATGAATACTATAGGAAAACCTCATGTTTACGATTTGCATTTTTCCATTATTATGACTGACATTTACTTTATATGCATCTTGCTGATGGTAGATGAAATGTTAAATCTAAAAACATGAACATTATCAGTGATGGGTAGACAAGCCTAAATCATACCTAAGTAACTGTGATGATAATTCAGCGATGTAGTGACTCAAGTGGAAGTAAAGGTAGTGAAAAAAAGTCCAAAGCTCTCCTCCAGTTCTTAACACCTGCAGCGAGACTTCTTAGAACATCCAGCGTCCATCAGTTGGGGTCCACCAATCATGATTTTAAATAATCAGTCTCGATTTTGATTTCTTTACAGCCAAATTGGCCAATAGCAATTTTTTTGGCTGATTTTTATTACTTATTTATTTTATTTTATTTGGCCTTACAAACACATGAGTAAATTTCCAGTACTTTCTTTTAGTCAAAGTTGACATCAATAAAATTATTTGTTCATTTTGCTTGGCATCTTTTCAAATTTTCTCCCCATTTTACTCCCAACATCTAGGGTTCCCCCAACCACTTGATGCCACCAATGGGAAGGCCAGCATGTTTTCTCTGAGTCACGTGATGCACTTTTTTTAAACGATGCAATGTCATCAGGTCCGCTCAACACACTTGGAGGAGAACACTTACTGCCAGATCTGTCACACCAGTTAGATGACATTGCATCAGTTTAAAAAAAAAAAGGTGACTCAGAGAAAGGGTGTGCTGGCCTTCACACTGGTATCAAGTGGTTGGGGGTTAGCATGACACTGAGAGATGGGGGGAGACAGAAGGCCATCATACCCACCCAGTGAGTGCAAGGCCACTTTTGCTCTCCTGGACTCCCGACCATGGATGACTTTACACTCTTTAACGGGCCAAACTGGCTATTTAAATTCTTACCAGAATGAGTCATGCATTGCATGCATGAGTCATTCAGATTGCTATTAACGCAGCAACTGAAACTTGTTCTCTTTTTGTATTCCTTGGTCTAAAATGAAATTTTGAAATCTCCAAAGTGAGAGCCATGAGCAACATCAAAACTGTGTAGTTGCCACTCACATAAAACATCTTAGGTATTTATCCAAAATGCTTAAAGGATACGTTTCATTGTAAATTTACAGTTTGCAACTGTCCAAAACTTAAATGCTGAAACTAAAATTTAGGGTCTAAATCTCAATTTACAATTATGTTTTTTCCCCTCCACTTAAACATTTTCCTTAAGAGATTTTATGCAGCTCACTTAAGGTACAATAGCAAACATAAGGCCAAATTTTACTTAAGATGTTTCGTCTCATGTCATTACAATGAAAAAAGAATATATTAGGAACTTACTGTGAAAAACCAAACTGGAAGGTAGACTCCTTTCCACACAATTATGGGCCTACTTGACTAGAAGCGAGTATTAGCCCAGCTTTTGCACTCAGAAAAGTATGAATTTTTAAAAATAATACTTAAGTACATGAAACTGAGTCAGTGAAAGTAGTCATTACCCACCTCTGATCAGTTGTATATATTTTGGGAGCACCTGTGTGAGCAATAAATCAGTTCTCTGCCTCTTTGCCCATAAAAAAGCATTTTGCCTGTGACATGTGTCCCATGAAAACTAGCTTTTCTTGTGTGTTTTTATGTCATTGGAAGCCAGTCATTCCAGTAGTCATTTCCAGTCTGTGTATATGATAATGTTCCACTTACCGGTGTGCTTTATTTGTGTTTTTGTTAAAATATACAAGAAAACTGGCTCTAGAACTAAAATAACAAAAAATCATGTCATGTCCTCCAGTCATTAAAGTGCAGTTGTTTGCAGTCACTGTATCTGAGAAAGTTCCTTCCATTGTGTTGATATTATACCTCCAAGACACCTGCTTATCCAATGTTTTTTTCTGAAATCAGGGAGATTAATAGGAGATGTTTGTCCCCTTTGTACTGCAGTAACAGCATCTACTCTTCTGGGACTTCTTTAATAGATGCTGGAACATTGCTGTGAAGACTTGATTGCATTCCGCCACAATAGCACAAAGGTACTGGATGGAACACCATCTCTCCAGAGAATGCAGCCCAGTGCTGGAGGGCTTTGTCTAGCTGATGGGCATGGATCTTGGGCTCAAGTGCAGCAACATTCTGTTCTATTCTATTGGCAATGCTTTTCTATGGAGATTATGGCTGTGCGAATGAACGCTTGTGTCAGCAATGGGTGCAGCTGAATTTACTCATTAGTAGGGGTGCCTGGATACTTCTGGACATAGAGCACATGAACAGATCAGTTGTGTCTCGCACAAAAGAACATTGCTTCCCCTGACCAATTGCAGTGTCCTTTACCAAACTCTAGAGTTCAGCATCTTAGGCAGTTCTTCGATCGTTTTAGATTTCTCCCCAATAGACGCCTCTTTGTGTGGACCAGGGCTGCTTTGCGCAAGTGCTGGCTCGCGGTGGCCTAAATGAGCCGATTCTGTTTCCCCTACTCACTGTAAATTTCAATAATTTGTTTGAGTGGCCTCTCTCGCTGTCACTTTTTATCATATTATCAATGACCACTCAATTTCTCCCCGGGCTGCTCCGGTAGCATGCGGCTGACCCCGGCCCTATTACAGTTCTGTAATGAAGTGCAATGGAGTGGTAATTGGTTCACATTATACCAGATCAGGTAACATTAGCCTTATTTCCTTATCGCAATGAGTCCTGCTGCTGCCTCTCAATGAGAAACTCAACACAGCTTTTAATGCAGGGTATCATCCAAATAACATTTCAGCTCATCCAGGCAACCCCATTCCCGTTTTCTATTTCAAGATTGCGCTCTGCGTTTAGCTAAGCTAAGCGATTGCTGCTCGTCCGCTCTTAGTTCCCTCTGCTCGAAAAACTCCCCAAAAGGCAAGCGGCCATTAGGAGTGGAGATAGAGGGGATAGCTTTTCCCCGACCATGGAGGAAGTACAGTAAGTGAGACGGTAACGTAAGTGAAGGAGTGAAATGCGAGCGGGGCCAATACAGTGCCCTGCTGCCCTTTGTCAGTCGGGGCAGCCCAGACGGCTGCTGCCTTTTGTTTGGTAGCTTCGGGCAACAGAAGCCAGGCCCCGGTCATGTTTATTTCAGCTCAAATGAGCTCGTCTGCCAGGGTGTACGGTCAACATTTTAGCCAAGCCCATTGTTTCACATGTAGCTAGCTAGTTTACTATTACATGTCCCGAAAGCAAGGCTCGGAAACAGATTAAAATGAACAAATTGGTTCGCTCAGGACCAGTGTTTATATGGTTCCATTGCATTCCAACCCCTAACACAACGTTCTTTATCCGGTGTGGAACAAAATGAAAAAGTTGCCAATTCTGAGCTATAAGAACCTAATATAAATGAAAACTAGGGCTACAAAGCTATTGCAGATGTATTTGTATTAATAAGAATGTAGACACAGGCTGTGGAATCTTACTGTCTGTAAGTCCATGAGGTGTTCCAAAATAAATCAGATAGCCCATAATATTTTTTTTCAGTTCCAGCTCGGTTCACACTGTAACTTTTACATTATGTGGAGGTTCTTTGAACTTAAAAGGTTGATTAAAGAACCATCTTTTGAAAGGTTCTTTAGGGAACCCAAAGGGGTTTTTTCTAAAGGCATCATATTTCAGTACCTTATTTGTAAGAAATAAGAACATGTAATATGGTACTAGTTACTGCCCATGTTTGGAGGCACTCGACGAAGTTCTGGCTGGAGCTATTACACGAGAGGAAAAATCTTAAAAAATGTGACAAAAAGGGATTTAGATACATTAAATTTACAATTTATACAGTTTACTCAAAAGCTTAGCCCCACCCATTCACAATGAAGTCATAAGGAGTGTTTCTACCTGGACTGCATTTTGAATGAGATGCAACCCAGGGCAGCCAATAACAACAGAGATCATTTACATACATCAGTCTTGAAGCCAGGGTAATAAAAACAGCCTATTAATTCTAAGGGATAAAAAGCTGGTGGAGAATGGCCATGTGAAGAAAAATGGTGAGTACTTATCATTTATTAACCAACACAAATATTGAAATAAATAACTTGCTGTTCCCTTTTTAGTACCTGATGACACGCTTATCACCTTCTGAGCTGAAGCCATGTGTTTCGTCTAAAAGGGTGCTTGATGACGCCCAGGACTGCTCTTTTATCTTGTTACATTAACAGGCATGTTCTGGGATGTCTCCAAAGGGTCATTCTCTGTTTAGCCTCACCCTATTCCACTACACACCATCTATACATAATTAATGGGGTGGTAGTCTTCAAGCCTGGCACAGACAGGTGTCCCTAACACTAGACTGAACCAGGTGGTAATACTCAGCGCAAATCACCACTGGAGATGACACGTCTTTTGACACTGAAGTAAGTTTTTACTCTTACCTAAAAAAAATATTTTTACCTAAAAATAATGACCTGTGCTTGCAGTACCAAAGGTGTTAAATGGTGGAAATACAGTGAGACATTTTCGCCTGTGGGTCTCCAGAGGGGCAAAAAGGACCAAATTAAGTACATGATATTTGGGCTCCATAGTTTTAATGCCAGACTGATATCAAACTGATTTTAAACAGCTTTTGACCAGATTTACAATCTTTATTCTCAATTATATTTGACATATGCATTAGCCTATTGTTATTGCTCGTTATGATTATTATGTGAAAGTAATGTCTAACATAGCATAATGAGCATTATATTCATAACCAGTTATTGAAAAAACTTATTATGAGTAAGATATAAAGAATTACATAGTTTTGTCAGCCATACCATTTCAATATTTTAAATTACATATAATAATGACTATATTGTGTATTACTAACAACATGATGATGATGATGATGATAATGATGATTATTATTATTATAATTATTAATCTTATTATTACTCCTGTCAGTATTTGTAAGTATTGCAGATTGGATTACAGTTTGAATTATATGTGTATAAGTGCTGTCTGAAGAACTCTATGTCTTTTTCCAAAGGAGTGTGTGCTGGGCTTCCTCCTAGTGAAGCCACACAGAGGCTGATCTTTCTGCCTGCTTTACTTCAGCGCACTGAGGAAACCCAGTGGAATACAGAGCAGGATATTGGATAACAAGGTTAAAATATTGGACCAAATATTCTCTTATTAAAGTCCGACGGCGGGGATTTGATTCGACCCACTTAATAGACAGCGGTTTAGTGGGAGTCCAGCAGAAAGGTAACGGTACGGTCATGCTCTCGCTGCCTAATGGTGGACATGAGAGAAATTAGGTGACTTTTTTTTCCACAGGAAATTATGCTGGAAGAGCGATTATGGATCATAGTGGTCTTAGGGGTCTTCCCTAAACTCCCTAAATCCAAAAATGTGATTGGGCTTGCACTGATTAGAGCGTAGGTAAAGCCAGTTTATTGTTTTGCAGGGAGCAAGATGAGGACAAAAGGACACCATCAGGTCAGGAGAGGGTCATGGAATATATTTACTGCAGCTGTTCCACAAGTTGTACGGTGGGACATGCAGTAAACATTACAGCAAGTCTGACTTGAAATAGACTACTTATATTGTACAGACTAAAATATATAACAGTGCAACTGAAGAAACTATGTTCCATTGTTCCATGGTCCAGGTCCAGGGTCCCCATGACCCTGTTCACCAGTTGTGCTTCCTTGGACCACTTTCTGTAGATTTTAACCACTGTATACCAGGAGCACCCCACAAGACCTGTCGCTTTGGAAATGCTCTGATCCAGTTGGCTATCCATCACAATTTGGCTCTTGTCAAAACTGCTCAGAGCCTTACACTTGTCCATTTTTTTTTCTGCTTCTAACACATCAGCCTTAAGACGAACTGACAGTTCACTTGATATATATGTAAATTTTTTTATTCAGTTCTGATTTAGGAGTCTGATGATTTGGGAGAAGAAACTATTCCCCATCCTGGTAATGATGACCTGGATGCTACGAAACCTTCTGCCAGACAAAAGGAGGGAAAAAGAGGGTGTGGGAGGGGTGTGTGGGGTCATCCACAATACTAGTGGCTTTTCAGATGCAGCGTGTGGTGTAAATGTTTGCAACAGAAGGAAAAGAGACCCCAATGATCTTTTGTGGCACACTTTCCGTACCACACCAGAATGCAACAACAGAGAATGCTCTCTATAGTCCCCCTGTAGAATGCTGTAAGAACTGTTGGGGGGGGTGTGCTCTCCTCAGTCTCCACAGAAAGTAGAGATGCTGCTGGGCCTTCTTGGTGATGGAGCTGGTTTTGAGGGTCCATCTGAGGTTCTTCGTGGTGTGAACATCAAGTAACTTGGTGCTCTGGACGATCTCCACTGAGGAGCCATTGATGTTCAGAGGAGAGTGATCACGTCATGCCCTCCTGAAGTCAACAACCATCTCTTTTGTTTTGTCCACATTCAGAGACAGGTTGTTGGCTCTGCACCAGTCTGTTAGCGTTGTACCTCCTTTCTGTATGCCAGCTTGTCATTCAAACCCACCAAGGTCGTGTCATCAGCAAACTTGATGATGTGGTTAGAACTGTGCATTGCTGCACAGTCATGGTGTCATTAGCATGAACAGAAGTTTTTCCCGATCCTGACTGACTGAGGTCTCCCAGCTATAGCTATGGATTTTCTGAACATGTGCGTGCTTCACTGCTCTGATGGTCTGAGACAGGTTGGCCCTTGCTTTTCTTAGGGCAGTCTTATCACCTGATCTGAAAACAGTGTCTCAGGTTTTCAGCAGCGCGCACACCTCCTCAGTCATCCACGGCTTCTGGTTGGGGCATGTGGCGATGGTCTTGGAGACAGTAACGCCATCAATGCACTTGCTGATATAGCCAGTCACCGAATCCATGTACTCCTCCAGGGTGGTAGAGCTACCGTTGGTTGCAGCCTCTCTAAACATTTTGCAGTCAGAGTGCTCAAACCATTCCTGAAGAGCAGAGGTGGCACCTGAGGGCAAGATTTCCATCTGCTTCCCAAAAGGGCTCTGATAAGCGGTCCATATGCTGGGGTCAGCATTACTGAGATATGGTCTGAGTGGCTGAGTTCGGGCCGGGGCTCAGCGCGGTACACACCAGTGATGTTTGTGTAAAAACAGAGAGGTATGCTAAAGTGCCGCGGGCTGTAAACTTCTTAATGACATTGAGCACAGTGGACACAAAAACACTAAGATCTCTGGCAATAGACCTTTAGCCTTGGGACTGTCCATGCTTTTCCACAGTTTTGGTTCAAAAATCCTCTGGCGATTGCTCTTCTTTGTTTTCTCCATGCTCAGTGTGGTACACACAGACACAACAACTGAGATGACTTCATCCATTTAAACTGGTTACAAGAGTGATTTTCACATTGCCTGCACCTGTTCCTTGAAAAGTGAGTTTAATGACTTAATGACGTATCATACACACACACACACACACACACACATATATAAAACCACTACTGCACTGTGCCTCAGATTCATGCAAAAACATTTGTGCTCTGCTGCCATCTAGTGGAATGAGATAGAACCATTCTCTAGATATGCAAAAATTACTGAAAGCCTGCCTTTCAAAACGAGACACAGCTTTTTGTTTAAAAAACCATTTGGGGTATTTCTATGCATTTTGAAAGTATTTCCTATATATTTATTTTCCATTTGTGTAGGTTTCTTTAGCTTAAAATCTAAATACTTTTTATTTTGTTCAGATGTGGATATAGTAGGCTAAACCCATACTCAAGTAAAAGTATTTTTCTGATATAACTCATAATAACTCATAATAACTCAGGCAACAGTAAAAAACCTTAAGTAGAAGCACAAAAGTAACAGACCAAAAAGCAAATTAGATACTAATAACTTACAGAATTGCAGCAGGACAACTGTGGTACCTCCAGCTCCGGTCTGCATGAGCAATTAAGTTTTTTAGGCTCTGTTCTTCTTTTTTGAACCTCAGAAATCAATTTGGCCAATGCGGAGAGCTGACTTGCAAGCTGAGCTGCATGCCATATAGCTGGTTTTACGACATGGTCCCTGGGTCAATGCATGAAATGCACTTACAGGTTCCATCACCCTTCGTGTTATCTTAATAAGTCCAAGTGGCACCATCTCAAACTGGCCTTAATTGCAGTATACCAGAGTCACACTCTTATAGCAGGCCTGCCTCTAGATTGTTGTGAATACTTGCCTGCAATCCACTTCCACAAATACCAGTACTATAAATGTCTGTGTGGAGAGACACTGAGTGGAAGTGCAGGGGGTGGAGAGGGAATATAGTGATGTTACCCTACAATGACAGGTCAAGGTGAATGATGACGGCACTTTATGTGAAAGCACATGATCTGATCTTTCTGTCACTGTGTCAAACTGGTGGTAGACATGCAGAAAGAGATTCCCCCAGCCACAGTTGTGTCTCACTGTTTGCTAGAGAAGCTTAGAAGGTTATGTACTGCTTCAGTTGGCTAGAACAGTTTAGAAAGATTTTAGCACTTCCTCAGGCAGTTTGTTAGTGTAGTTTAGGTACCCTCTGTTTTCCACAGTTTGCCAGTGTAGTTTGAGTTAGCTTCTGCTTCTCACTTCTAGCATAGTTCAAAAGGTTATGTCCTTGCTAGTGTAGTTTAAAAGTTCAGGTGTTTTCAACAGTTTGCTAGTGTAGTTTAGGTTAGGCTCTGCCTTTTACGGTTTAGTTTAGTGTAGTTTAGGTTCTGTTTTGCTGCTTCTCACAGTTTGCTAATGTAGTTTTATACGTTTAGCTGTTTTCTGTAGTTTTTCAAGTGTAGTTTAAATGTTTAGCTGCTTTTCACAGGGTGCTAGTGTCGTTAAGCTTAGCTTCTGTTTCTCACAGTTTGTACACTTTACTAAAAAGATTCTGCTTCTAACCGTTTATTAGTGTAGTTTAAATTTTTAACTGTTTCTCAGTTTGTTAGTGTTGTTTAGAATTTTAACTGCTTTCTGTGCCCGTTTGCCTGTGAAGTTTAGAAGCTTCCCATAGTTTGATTGTAGCCTATACACTTTAGGTTAGCTTCTGCTTCTCACAGTTTTCTCGTGTAGTTTAGAAAGGATATCTGCTTCTTCATATTGTCAGTTCAGCTTGGAAGATTAGCATGAAGGCTCAAAGTCAGGTAAGATGTTCTGTATGGTTTGTCCTTTACTTTCTTTTTTTAAAAGCAGTGGCTTTTATTCTGCTCTGGTGTTCTGACTGTGTCTTTTACAGGAGAGGAAGCAGACAGTCCAGGAACAACTGAAGAGACAAAAGGAGGCCATTGCATGCAGGATGAAGAAACTAGACAGCAAGCAAAATGAAATTAAAGTCAGCAATAAACATCAATAGTGAAATTAGACAGACAAATAACAGCAGTAAGACAGTTGGGCAAAAATAATAATAATAATAATAATAATAATAATAATAATAAAATCAAATTTACTAAATTTTCCATGTAGCCCAAATGTAGTTGATCAGGGAAGACTTGTTTGGTTTCCAAGGTTTGCTTCCTTCGTTTTGCACTGGAACTGCATTAGCTTGGTAGCTAATTAAGTAAACTTGGGATACATGACAATTCCTGTCAGATTTAGGGTAACTGGGATAAGTGGGAAATTTAGTAACTTTAGTAAAAGGAGCAGCTGTTCATCCCTGTTTTCAATGCTTTAAATATTATTGATTTATTAATATTGTAGACACTTTCTAAAAGCTATTGGTTATATAGAAGGGTAACATGATAAACCTACGTTTTCAGTAAAAAATCAAATATGTACTAGTAATTCTTTGTGAAAACACCAAGACATTTCTTCTTTTAAGAAAAGAGCCTCAGCAATTCGAGACAACATAGAGAGAAAGTATGAGGAGATGAGGAGAGTGTTGGAGGAAGACTGCAGGATTACCATTTCTCTCCTGGAGATGGAAGAGAGGGCCATGGTCCAAACCCTGGACAACTTCATAGAGAGAAACTGTGATGTCCTTGGTGATATAGAGTTCCAGCTCAGTGAGGTTTTACTGGAGAGTGACACACAGTCTGGATACAAGGTAAGAATCACAGACGTCTTCATTTGTCTGAAATCTTTGGAAATTGTTTCTAAGACAAATATAAATAGTGAAGCTAATGTTTCATACCCAGATATCACTGTACTATTTCACAAAGCTAAGGATTGTCTCAACTTACTGGACAAGTTTTACTTTGAGCTTGAGGAGAAGCCCTGCTTCTTTGTTTAGTAGTTCTTCCAGTGTGTTGTGTGTGGTTTATCCTGCCTTTATCATGGACAATAAACCATAAATAGCACTGGGACAGCTGGTGGCCTGGTGGTTAGGGATCTGCCCCTGTGATCAGAAGGTTGTGGGTTCAAATCCCAGGACTGCTAGTGGCACCACTGAGGTACCCTTGAGCAAGGTACCGTCCCCACACACTGCTCCCCGGACACTGCTTCGCTTGCTGCCCACTGCTTCACTTGGTGAATGGGTCAAATGCAGAGAACAATTTCATGCTGTTCACACTGTGTGCTGTGTTCATGTGTGGTAAATAGACACTTTAGCTTGCAGTTGCGTTCTGTTACCTTGTGTACTCCATCTACCACTATGTAAACAGCGTTCTAACTATAATTTTCCCAGGTGCGTACATTTTTGTAGAGTACTGTACTGTATATATTTTGAAATGCCCATCAACAAGTCCTTGCCAGCAGATCAAACAAGATCTCAGCATTTGTGACATCCAGGGTGGCTCACCGTTAACCCGCTTGATAGAACAGCAAGAGATACATTAAGACCAAGAGGTGGGGGGGGCACTTTAAAGACTCTAAAAAAGACGTTTTAAATTTGATCACTGTATAACTTCGTTATTTTGTGTGATAGTGTGATCATTATTATTCTAAGGAAACCTTTCCATTATTATGTGTCCAAACAACTGACAAGTACTCTACATGGTGCAAATGCCTTGTGGCCTTCTCTCACTCTCTCTTTCTCCCTCAGGTCACAGAGCTTGAAGACAGGTATGAACAGCTGCTTCTTCTGTTACGCATTACTGTTTATCACCATGTCAGGCATGTCTGCCTTTGAGTGACAAGCCTTGGTTCTAGATTAAACACAAATAGCAGTCATGTGATGTAGGGACTCATGTGATATGGCACTGTGGAATCCATCTAATCTTTGTAGGCGTCTTTCCAAGCTTTTATTCAGTTCATTTAGCATGTTCTCATTCACAACTTTGGTATTTCAATCTCTGGATAAGAACAACAGTGGCAGTATTGATACTTTCCTGCTTTTAAGCATGTATTTGTTAGAAGCAGTGGAGAGGGGGACAGTTTTGGCCTATTTCTGGCCTATGTTGCATTCAATCACTTTTACAAAGGTGTCGTTCACTAAATAAGAATGGCTCTGCAATATAGAAGGACTGGAATGATTTGTAGTGTTGGTCTTTTGCCGGTTGCCAGGGTTGGGGACTTGCTGAAGGTTACAGATCCAGGCCTTGTGAGAGTGGATGAGATAAAGGCCGAGCAGTTACTGGACCTAACCAACAACCTGCTTCTGTTCATCCGCTCTCAAATCCCCATTGCCAAGAGACTGCTAAAGAGCTGTAAGTCTACCTTTTAAATAAGCCTTATGACGTTAGAAGAACTGCTAAATGGTCCATACTGTGCATTAATTTAGGATAGGGGTAAATTTTTAATAAATACACACTGAGACAAAAATGTTTTTCTTACTTTAAAAACAAGTATGTTACTGTTCACCATTTTAGAGTAAAAGACACAATGTCTTGACTGAAAAAAGTAAGCACCCTGGTCGCCTTAAGTGGTTCACTTTTTAACCGCAAATATGATAACAGAACACAAAATGCTTGTGTACAAAGTTTGTGAGTTTATGTTCAAAAAATGATTCAAATTCATTTTTACATTAATATTATCCAATCTCTTTGTATCCCCAATTATTACGTTTGTGGCATATCTTACTGAGCCTCTAAGACTGACATATGTAAATGAGCTCTGTGCAGATTGGTTATAGTTTTATACAGTTTTGTGAAAAGCTTGATGTTACTCTGATCACCTTGTAAGATGCGGACTTTGCCTTTCTCCTTTACAGACTTGGCTGAGGTGACCCTGGACCCAACCACAGCTCATCCCAAGCTGATAATTTCTCCAGCGCAGGACAGCGCCACCTTTACCAATGTGTGGCAGGACGTATCTGACCACGAGGGCCGATTTGACACCACCCTCAATGTCCTGAGCCTGCAGAGCTGGGACTCAGGTCGCCATTACTGGGAGCTGGATGTAAAGGGGAAGGCGTACTGGGAGCTGGGCGTCACCTACTCCTCCATTCCACGTAAGGGCTGCCAGGAGGACTGCTGGCTGGGCCGGAGAGATGAGTCTTGGTGTGTAGAGTTCTTTGACGGAGACTACAAAGCCTGGCATGGCGGCAAAGTCCATCAGCTGCCCGTTTGCACTCTCTTTAACCGGATCGGGGTGTTTTGCAGTTTCCCTGCGGGACTAGTCATGTTCCTAGGGGCGGACAACATGACACCACTGTTCGCTTTCTGTGCAGGGGTGTTTACAGATTGCCTACATCTGGCTCTGTGTCCAGGGCATGATCTGCAAGGAAGCAACTCGCAGCCTATTAAAATCTGTTACGGCACTCACGCAAAGTTCTAGCAACTATGTCTACTTGATCGCCATCTTTGCTATGCCTCAGGACAGTTGTTTCCAGTGTGTGGTAGGAAATAATACTTGCCCCAGTTACTGAGATTCAGGGGCATCGTATGGACAACTAGGAGCACTTTTTAAAACATTCAAAACAACGTTTTGCCACTTGCACAAAATGTGGATCCATTGAGTGGTAATGGCGTTGAAGTTATCATGTTTCCAAATAAAAGAGTCACTACTAAAAAGACTGCTGCTAAAAAGTTAATTACAGACTCAAAGCTAAAATTGTGCACTAGGGCTGTGTGTGTGGGGCTGAATGCTCCACTTCATGTCAGAGGGACAAGCTGTACAATAATAAGCTTTTTGGAACAAGATATAGTTGCAGTCTACTTTTTCTTGAAGAGCTTTCTTTGAAGCATGTAGCATCTAGTAAATAAGAGATTCTCATGTGTTTTGTGTGTTTTAGACAGACACAGTACTTAGTGTGCAGATCTGTTCTTACTGTAGCCCCTTCTATGTTTCTACGTTAAAACATGGTCTGTGGTTGATATTTTACGTGTCAGTCAAATGGCCCTTTCCTGTCAAAGTAGGTGGTTCCTGGCTTGCGGGACTATACAAGGGGGGAGGTGAGGCATATCAACCTTCTTTAAAGCTGTTTCTGTGGTTTGTATCTGACTTAATTAAAATATTTAAAAACGAACTAGAAATATTTAGGATTACCTCTAATCTGCTGTTGCAGATATTATCTAGGATCTTCCCAGTTACACCTTTACCAGTTAGGCAATTAGTCACCAGTGAAACAAGACCACACATCAGATAAAGATGGCAAGATGGATCAGAAAGTGTCTATAATGAATATAGGAATCTACTCCCTTTTAAGCATACAATCCAAAAATTCATTATTATTAATCTGCTAACCATGAAACTTTGCAATGCAGTTTTTTTTTTTTTTTTTTTGAGAAGCTTGAACATCATATACATCACATTTGTGAATAAATAGCCATACGCTTTGGCTGAGAACCATGATGTAGTTCCTTTCTTTTTGTTGTTGTTATTAGGTGTGTAGATTTTAGCTTGCTTACTAGCTAACTAGCAAAGTGTTGAAGTTGTATCATGTATAACAGATGGAGACGTTCCCAACCCAGTTACAGATTTGTGATATTAAGCATTTCAAAGTAGTTTACAGCGATGGCTTCTGAATAGCTTTGTTCACAATTTTTGGGGGGTATGAAAAAAGAGAATCACTTCATTTCTGCCACTGAAGTTAACTCTTGTGTCCAAAGGCTTATATACCTTCACTGGATCAAATAAAGTAATGGAACCGCTCTTAAGATGGTGCTTGGGTTTCTCCCAAGGGCCAAGTGGAAGTCACCTTGATAAAACCAATACTGCATTATCAATGCTACAGTTAACAAATGTGTGTGCATTATTATAACTACTTTCAGTTGAATTGAATGTGAACTAAATATTTTGAAAGTGAAATATTGAAATAGTTACAGTTACTTTTAGCGAATAGTCCACAACACCCAACATCACATTATTTCGCTTTTAATGCTTTTTCAGACTTCTGGTCTGTAAGCAAGCTGACAATTGATGTGTGCACTGATTCCAGATCTATAAGCAAATGAAGGAAGCAGTTATCAAGCAAAAAGAAGAGTACTTTTACTTGAAAATACCAAAGTAAAGTACTTTTAACTTGTACTAAGTTTCTCACTTGGTAACAGGTGGGCATGGATTTTCTAACAAAAGTTTATCACAAACAAATGGACATGCTTGAAATTTGTAGGCCAAACCTTTAAACCAAACCTCAGTGACTTGTTTTCAGCTCAGTTCTCATGCAAAGAATTGTGTTCTGCATTCCTGAGCGGTTTAAATAGCTGTACTGGCTGTTTTTGCATTGATCCAGTCCACAAAGTGAGTGACGCGGGTGTAAACTCCAGGCTTGTTCTTCTCTCCACAATTGTCTCCCCAGCTAACAATGCCATAGATGTAGTGCGTCTGGTTTCTCACGCAGGTCAAGGGGCCTCCGGAGTCGCCCTACAAGAGACGGAAAGTACGCAGTGTAAAATGAGTCTCAAGTGTACAATCAAATCAGACTTGGTAAAGACAGTCTGTAATGTATTTTTGTAAACTCACTTTATCTTACTTTTAAAACAGCCTCCAGTCTTAAAATGGAGGTTGCTAAAAGGTTCTCGGATGTACGGTTTTAAGAAGAAGCTTTAGAAGCAACTTTACATTAAACAGAAGTTCCTTAAACCTCAAAAAAGTTCTCAAACACATTTGCACATATATTTTCACAAGTTTGAAAGTAACATTTTTTAAACATCTCCAGTAAAATTACATATTTTGTTGTTCCCTATGCAGAGAACAAGCTCAAGTATATTATTTTTTCTGCCAGTTTTTGTTCATGGTGTATCTTTAACGTTTTGGGGAAAAATAACACTTTTTTGATGGGGTTTTTTTTACCCAATTTGTTTAATTCAGCAAATAAACAAATTGGGCGTTAAAATATCTCATCTCTGAAGAAGACATGAACTTATTTTCACTTTAAAAAATATACAAGACCTCCCGCAGTCAAACATTTGCACGCAAATGTACATTAGAAGGTTCTTTAGGGAACCAAAAGGGATTCTTTTATGATGTCACTGTTCAGATTTTCCACAGAAATGTGTGTTGGTTACACAGAGGCAGAAATATTTTGTATTTGGATTTTTGTACATTTTTGCCATGTTTTTTTAAAACCCCCAAAAAAATCTGAAATGTACACTCAAAATGGCAGCATATAATATAGACTGAATGTTAAAGTCATTACATAACTAATTATGTGATGATATTTCAATATTAGGGGAGAGAGGGGAGCGGGTAAATGAAATATTTTATGTAGCTAATGTAAGGTCTAGCCCTGGACTGGAGTCAGGCACTGACACTACCAGAGAATCCTCTCTGGACAGCCACCCCAGAGTTTCGCACAGCCCCATAACAAGAAGATCAGGATCACCTGGGTACTAGGCCTAAGGGGGTATATATAGACCTAAGAGACATTCTCTCAGTGTGAAGTATACTAAGCCCTGCCTAGTTACCAAGTGTTTCCCTGTTTTCCTGTCTGTATTGCTTTTTCGTGTTTCTCTGACCCTTTTCTGGATTTTTAGATTACTCTTTTGCCTTGTGGACTTGTCTTTGACTGCTTCTTGTTGGATTTACTGGTTTTGGACTTTTCTTGCTACATTTTTTGACTTTGTCTCTTGTATTTGTGAACTATATCTTGGATTAAATCTACTCAGTGTACTCTGCATTTGGGTCCATATCAGAGCATCATTACAGCTAAACATAATGAATATGCTTCTTGCCACTTTTTCATATTTCAGTAGCAACGCCATCTGCCCAATTTGAGTGGAATGTGACAGATATTTATTAAGATTAACCCTGATTACTGTTTTTTACCATGAAAGTGAGTTAGACAAATGTTTCACAAGATTCACGTTGAAGACTGTTTTGTACCATAAAAGTGATTTTATGTTCTTTTTATCAACATCTTAAATGTTTATTGATCATCCTTGTTTGCATAAGTCACAAAATGCACACCTCTATTATTTTAATCTTTGTGACTATAATATAACAATGTTTGTGGCATTTAAACAACTCACGGTGAGAGCAAGGCTAAAGTTCAGCCTCCAAACGATGGGGTTAGTTTTAACACTGTAACGCAACTAAGCCCCCTAAAGGAAAAATGATAGAAGTTCAAGCAATAAAAAAATGTGTTGAATAAATTCTGTTTTGTATCAGTAGTATTACTAGACTTTTTAGCGATTGTTACAACCAGTCCATCTGTTATAAATAACCCAGACTGTCTGGAAGTAACATTTGCCTTTGTCATTTTTGGCTGAACTGTTTATAGTCTTTATGTGTTTTATTTGTAGCTTTGATGTGTAGGTTGCTTACATAAAAATGATCGATCTGGCTCAACAAGCTTTAAAATGATTAAGCAAAACCAAAATCTATATTACTAGATTTAAAGTGAAGGTGTAGCGAAACAACACTCTATACAGCAGTAACTTGGATATCATGCATATAGGCTTTCTCAAAATCAGACGCCTATGGACATTTCTGTAGAACCTGCTGAATGCTATAATCTTATTGGCTGAAGTTTCTGTTTATGGCGGAATCAATTAAGGATCATTTTCATAACCCAGGTAAAAAATGGCTGTGTATCCAGTCAATGCAGAAAATGAGCAAAACAACAACAACAAAGGTTCATTCTGTCACATCCGTGCCACCTCTGCCACGCCCCCAGCGGAGTCCGTCACTGGAATTCTGACCTGGGGATTCCCCGTCATGCCCCCTGTCTCCACCTGTGAGTTTGTTTGTGTTTGGGCTGCAGCGAGTGAGCTTCTGTACTCGCTCCTGATTAGAGATGCTAGTTAAATCAGCTGTGTCTTGTCTTCTTTGAGCTAAGGCTTGTTTCAGTTTGATTGTTTGTGTTCTCCTATTGGTTCTCGTGTCTCTTCCCCTGTGTGTCTCCCCCCGTATAAAAGGACAGCCAGCTCAGCAGTCGAGCATGCTGTCTCCATCATATACCGTCTTGTTCCTCCTTGCTACTCCCTCATGCTCTGGAAGAAAGCTCAGCAGCGTCATCTCTCCTGCACTCGCGCTGGCTCTCGTCTCTCCTGCTCCAGTCTGCTTCTCAGCACCACGTAGACTGGAAAGCTCCAGTTCGTCACACGGCAAGCCTAGTAAGAGGCTCCAGCCTGAGTTCTTCCACAGTAAGCTGAGATCTTGCTCTCCCTCTCTCTCCCTTGTGATATAGAAGAGGCCAGCGAGGCTGAACGTCCTGTGGCTGGAATCTTCCCCACCGTGGCTGCCGCGGAGCTTCTGTTCCTGGTGACTCCCCGGTGAGGAGTCGAGTTTCATTGGGCCCTACTCAGAATCTTCGCTCCCTCGGAGGGGATTGGCCCTCGTTTCAAGCTGGACTAAGGAGAGCGGCTCTGAGCACTTCAGTTAAAGATTGTTTCCACTAAGTTGTTCCTAACGTTTGTTTCCCTAATTTATCAATAAAACCCTTGTGTTTTCGGTGCTCCTGCTTCTGCGTCCTTCTTCCCTGTGGAAGACATGACACATTAAAGCATTTTAAAGAATTCCTCACCTGGCATGAGTCTACTCCTCCCTCCAGGTAGCCAGCACAGAACATGGTTTTATCTATGACTGCCCCATACACTTTACTGCTGGAGCAGGCTTCCTGGGAGATCAGTAGCACGTCAGCATCCAGCAGCTGACTACTGCCGTATTGTGCTGGTATGTGAAGAAAAAGAGATGGTACAGATGGAATTCAGTGTCTGATTTTGAATTCTGTTATTATACTCATACTGTGCTCCTGACAGTCACAGAAACGAACTTCAGCTCTGTTACTTACACTCCTGAGTGGCTCCCCATCCAGAGATGGTGCACTCAGTACCATCTGGAAAAACCTCGGTGGACAAGCAGGCCGCCTTCACAAACTGGGACTCTTCTGCACATTTCCCGTTTTTGGGTTTCAGCTTCAGCAAAGCTGCGGAAAAAGTACACATATACAAGTAATTCGTGGTGATAATCAAAATAATAATCATACAAATAATTCATTTTTTGAAGAGAATATAGAGTGATGGTGCATTTTAAGCAATTTTCTGTGTTGCTAGATGGTTGGTCTGGAATTTTAGGCTGTTTGTAGGTGATTTCAACAGTGTTGCAAAGTAGTTGCTAAGGCATCTAATTTAGGTTCCCTGAGTGTTGCTAAGTTAGCATGTTGTTCCATGTGGTTGCTCAGATGTTTCAGTGTGGTTGCTGTGGTAGCGGAGATGGTTGCTATGGTGTCTTTAGTGGTTGCTATGGGTTTCCGAGGGCTTCTGATGGTGTTGCTTGTGTGAATGACCAAATCTATGTGTTTGTTGGAAGAAAATAATAGGAAATAACCAGTTATCACCTATGTCATTGTAGACTGCTTCATGAGTTTCTTTGTATTGTTCATGGACGATGGTCTCCACCACCTCCAGCGTTTGATCTGATGCCTCAATCTTGCCTAAGTCCAGACCTCCCAGAGTCACCTGGAAATCCTGTTTTTTGTCACTGTGAACACACAATGTACATACTTAGAAGGCTGGAAAGCCTGACTTTTCATTCTCATCAGTGTCATTATCATAACTCTCCTACTGTTAGTCTGCTCTGTATATTTTTGCATTGAGTCCATGTCATCTTCAGTCCATGACTCTGACTGTGGACAGAGGCCGAGAGCTGTTTGAAATATTGGGGTTTTTGTGACTTACTATATTGCTACGTACTACTTCTCTGTGGCAGAAACCTATTTTTCTCACTTCAGTGGTCTAAAAGAGTAAAACCAAAGATTTTCTAATCGTTATTTGGGAAATCATTAATGCGATGTTGAATTCATAAACATACCCTTTGCTCCTCCACCAGCAGGCTCACTCTACTCCCACACACTTGGACAGCTGCACTACCAGGCTGGCAGCAGTGGCTGAACAGTCTACACTAGGCTGATTATTCAGTTCTGTTTGAGTTCTGACTGTAGGGGGTGGGCTCAGAGAACGGTCAGTCGATTAACTTGCAGTTGTGCTATTCTGACCTCTCAACAAATCTACCATATAGTAGGGCCATTTTGAAACACTCCCCCTCAGGATCCACTTTCTCAACAATGCCAAATTTATGCCACACACTGCTTCTGCAAAGCCACCAGCATTGTGGATGACCCCACACACCCCTCACACACTCTCTTCTCCTTCCTTCTGTCTAAAGGCTTTGTAGCATATGGTCCTTCAGTGCCAGAGTGGGAAACAGTTTCTTCTTTCAGTCCATCAGACTCAAGAATCAGAACTGAATCATAAACTGTACCTACACACACACACACACACACACTCCTGAGCTAAACTTCTTCCTTCTCCTAACACAACACATATGCACATTAAACTGTTGCATCATAAACAAAAAAAATTACACCCCAGCTGCCACTGTACGTACCCTTTATTAGTATTTATTTATTATTTACCGGATTTTCTCTATCCTGCTGCTGCTACTGTTTGTAAAATTACTTATTGCCTACTTAAATTTTTGCAATTTTTGCATACCTAATGACTGCTGCTAGAATATAGTATCTGTCATCATACTGTATTCATTCAAACTACTACTATTACTGCTTCTGTCAACTGCCCTGAATGTTGTCTTGTCCTGTAATATTGTGTTGTTTCTCTTGTGTTCAATCATCACACACTTTTCTCAAACTGTGTTGAGATAATCTCAAATTATACCGTATAAAGGTACCTGTATTACGTGAAGGTTTTCATTACTTAACTGTTTTGTAAATAAAAAAAATAAAACTAAAGCCTATATTTAAGACTTAAAAACAAAAAAAACCCTGCTTAAAAATACATATGGCTCAATTTTAAGGGTACCCTTGAAGGGACCACCCCAGTAACAGCGTTTGTATCTAGTAACGTACGATTGTATTAAGAAAAATCTTCTCCATATCCTTTAAACTACTAAAAATCTCTCACCGCTGACTAAACCTTCTGCTCAGATACGCCATGGCCTGTGCTCTACTCACATGCAGTGTCCTGCAGTCATCACCCAGCATGGCTTGATGAGGATGCCTCCACAGATGTGTTTGTAGGCCAGGGTGGTGCCTTTGGGTCTGACCTGTATAGAGGCCTGCCATGGTTGGGCACCAGGAAGTGCCTTTAGACCCCCATATATACGATTTAATGACCTTTTTGGTTGGGGTTTCCCACAGGTTGCAAATTGCTGTTCCACAGGGGGTGCAATGCCTCCTTGGACAACACTTCCTGCGGTGGGGCTTTCAGGGGGTTGGCTTACTGGGGCAAGCTGTGTTGGGAGGGCAGGGATAGGCTTGACAGTAGGTTTAATGTCAGCAGGCTTGGCTGTGGTGGGTTTTGGTTTAGAAGGGGCAGTGGGAGCCGTACCTGTAACAGAGTCAAGTTTGGTCAAATCAAAGCTTCACACTTATTTTTCTGTAGGAAACAAGCATGTGTATAGAAAAGGAAAAACAATTACCTTCAGCAGTTGGACATTTCCTTACATTGCAGTGATCCCACCTTAGTTTCTTTCCTAAACGTATGAAGCACCATGGCTTTGATTCACCATCTGGGTTTCTATGATTTAGGAAACAGATTTAAGTTTAGAAGTGAATTAAACTATCAGCATTTCAGAATTTAGTATCAGTCGATTGAGTTTTTAGCAGGTCATTTGGGTCATCTTGATATGCTACTGAAATGTAATTACATAATAACATTAGTAAATATATATTTGGGTCAATGACATGACATGTTTTTGGGTCCAAGCCCATTTTTCCCCCCACACAGTAAAAAATGGAACATGGTAGAAATTCATTCAAAAGGTTTTTGAGATTTTAATTGATAGAAAATATTGCTTTTGTTAATGTAAATTTAAATTTTGCTTTGCACTGATTTAAAGTTTTTATTTGAGTTCCATGAAACCAGTCCAGTTGCTCTTTTACCACAGTAAGTAATTATTTTAGGGTGAACTGACAAACAGTTTATTAAGTATTTGAATAAATAAATGACATTAATTCTACAATGCCTCCGTTATGTGAATACATATTATTGTTATTTTATATTTAAAATGTCAGGATGTGTGAGTATTATTCCATATATGTCACAGATTAAGTAATACTAATTAATACTAATACTGATTAACTAAAGAAAAGTTTTGTCATATTGCTCCACTACGTTTTGATGTTTAAAATCAACACATCACAAAAACCATGTCTGTAAATTCTTTGAAAATAAATACTTTGAAGCTGTTTCATACAGAGTATTTCTGAGATGAATAAAACCATTTCTTTTGTCAAAATGGATGATTCTGTTTAAATATAATTTTAATAATTTTATAAAAGCTGTTAAGCAAATATCAATATATTGAATAGATTCCTGCAGATACAAAATGTACATCATTAAAATATATTTCAAATGATCATTTTGAATAGCCATATTTGGTCATTGATCCATTTTTTGAGTATATTTTAAGGGGGTTGCATTTTATGTAAGTTTGATTCTATACTTTTTATCAGTTTGGTTGGTATCAAGAAATTAAAAAAAAAACTTCAAGAATTTCAAGTATTCCACATGCAATAATCCTTCATTAAATTTAGATAATAAAAAATCAGTTAATTTAAAGTTTATATTCTCTATGTTCTACAGAAATTCTAGACTGGTTTCAGTGAGCTACTAACAACATCAAATTCCAGCATATTTTTACAATTGCCAACAATAACTGTGATTTCTGGCCCATGTGTAGGCTCACATTTCGGTTATGTGACTTATTAATTTCATTGTCGAAATAACTGATATAATCGCTTATAGTATATAACCAAAGAATATCTCAAAATAATAAGGAAAGCAGTTTAAATGGTTTAAGGTCACATCCATATGATGAGCATATCCTTGCATGTATCCACATGTGTGTGCCTTCTTACCTACAGTAATTGTGAGGACCCAGACCATGAACATCTTCGAATGTCTTGAAGGGGTTTATTCCTTTAGCTAAAATGAAGTAGGAATTCCAGAATAGACAGTCATCTCCATCCTCTGTCTCAGACACCACACCCCTGTATGCCTCTCCATCTCCTTTGTAGCAATCATCTGGGCCTGAAGAGCACAACACACTTAACTGCACTAAAGGAAAAGACTTTCGGATAGAAATGTCATCAATCCACTGTAAGTGTCAGGCCAATAACACAGAAAATGCTAAATAATAATAAATAAATTGGAAAAAAGAGCAATCTATAATGAAATATAACAGAGATTTACCAGTAATGTAACTAAGTTACATAATAAAAATGGGATCAAAATACAGCCTAATGCTAATGAAATAAAAACAAAAATCCAGCTAAGAATTCTACTGGAATTACATTCTGTTTATTTTTAGCAGCATGGTTTTTAAGATTAAAAAAAAAAACATGCTGCTAAGCAGTCTGATGTAATACTTAACATTTATTAAAGTTTCAATTAGTATTATTTACTCCCAAGTCCATACAGTTCATATATGGAATAAATTGAGTTTGTCCATAAAATAGGCCTCAAAAACATTCTGTTCTCAAATTTCTAGTTTCAGTGGTGCAACTATGTACTTGAAAAGTTGGTTTCACGACGGATAAAATGGCAATGATATTTAAAAAATGTTAAACACCAAATCTCAACGCCGTTTTGAAAATATTAAATATTTCATGCTGTAGAGTGAATATGTGCACTTACCAACACGACAGAATTTCCCAGTAAAACCTTCTTTGCAGACACAGTCGAAGTCTTGTCCATCCTTAACACAAGAGCCTCCATTCAGACATGGGTTAGGCTCACATGGGGATACTATAATACAGCACAGATGCCAGGCATACACACACAAGTCAGTTCATCCATATTCAAAGTTTAAAAAATAAGTATCAGATTGTGTCTTCAATATGAAACAACCTCTAATTTTAAAAAACAACTTCAAAGGTACTTAGTTATAAACAGAAATGTACACAGTTTTCCCCTTACACAAAATGTAGCCAAGACAAGTTTACAGGTTTAACATTTTCTCCTATTTTCTCCTGTTTTGCTAAAAGCTAATCTAGCTAATAAGTAATAGATGCTTATATCTCATAAATTAGCACTACGGAAACTACATGGCAAATTTTTGCACTTGCCTCAAACTGGATCAAGCTAGGTAAGATAGATAGATGTGGTCTGACATTGTTTGAAATACTATTACATCAGACCCTTTTTTAATCCTACCCAGCGAGATTGAGACTAATTGTCTTCTATTAGACTGACGGATGGCTGTGGCATCGTTGGGAATTGAGCCCATGATCTCAGACAGTTGTGCCACTAAATAAATCATTTATTTTGCCAAATAAATCAATGATGCAATTGTTATATCATTTCAAAATATTTGCAGTTGCATTGATTCCATGTTCCCTGTCTTAATTCCAGGTTTTTATTTTATTATTTTTTAGTTTTTTGAAACATGTACTTTTCCCCTTTGAAAATGAGTGTAGTACACATTAAACTTATTTAACCTACATAACTGGACCTTAAGGACAATGTTGTACCTTTGAGGTACATTGTATATTGGTATATTGTTTAGACCTTAGAAGATTAATATTAACAATGGCAGTACACTTTCTTCTAGCAGTGTAGGTATATTGTAACAGGCACTGCTGTGTCTGTTGTGTTTGGGAAAAATCTTACTTGATTTGCAGTTTGGAGGTTTGAAAGGTGGCCAGCACTTGCACTCATAGAAAGGTGGGGTTGATGTTAGAACACACTGACCATACCCGCATGTGTCCTTCTTGCAAATCATTTTACCTGGAAAAAAAAAAAAAGGCCAGGATGACAATCAGCTTTGAAAACTGGATAAATCAGGACAAAAATATGGATGAAAATCAATATTCTCCACATTTAAACCTCGGGTATTTTAAAACTCCAATGTGCAGTGTATCTAGAACATTTTTTCATTTGTTCCAGAGGGTGTGACAAAGTCTTATTCATGATGACTAAAGCTAGCATTAAGACAGAAACACACTGTGACACATGGCAAAAAGCAACTGGATTAGGTATGTCACCCCCTCTGGCACAAATGAAAATTGCCCTAGATATACTTAATATATAAAGTATAAAATACCTGCAGTTTAAATATTGAAAATATACAATCTCATCCATATTTTTGATTGATCAAATTATTGACTTAATGATGAATTGTCAGTAAATTAATACATCAATAAGTGGTCGAAACTTTAAGAATTTGAAAAAAAATGGAGATTTTAACATATGTGTTTTCTTTATTTTTCAGCTGTGAGAAGAATGTTGAGTGATCTTTTACCTTTCTCACATCTCACGCCTCTGAAGGCTTTGGGACATTTGCATTTAAATCTCCCTCTCTCCTCCTCACACACTCCATTATTGAGGCATGGATTTGGGGTGCAGCCCCCTATAATTAAGAGAAATGGAGACAGAGAGCTAGGTGAGGGAGATTCATTCTGATAAGTGAACATGGGTTCTTCTTACAGTGCATCCACCTCAACAGAGAAACACCGGTAATAATGTGCAGTACATACAAACAGATACTGGATTATTCTGCATCACTGGATATTACCTTTTATATGCTGAATCTCAAACAACCACTCTCCCCTCTTCTCATCATCATCGTCTCCACTGTCATCAAGGTCATCATAGTCAGCAATCAAGTCTGGTGAGTACAGAGTTTGTGGACTAATTACTAGCTGCAATGGTCACATGTCAGTACAATGTCCAGTAAGTAAGAAAGTATCATTTTGAACAAATCGTTTCTTTAAAAAGTGAGCTGAGAAATGTTCATCTGAGGTATAACCATATATCTTCACTTTATGTTCTTTTAATGGAAAATTCTATTTGGCTCTTTCTGCAGGCACCCTAGTGGCAAATGCATTTATAGAATTCATTTTTATAATTCATATAAACTAAAGTGTTTTCCCCCCATAAAAAATAACGCTGTTGGCTGTCTTTGGGAAATGTTGTGATTTTGTGTTGAGTTGAGCAAATGAGGGGTGAAAGGGGAGGGACAAGAACCTTCCTACTTCCATTTAAGAACTAGTCCATTAATTTTACTGAATATTTACTGAAAATTAATTTTAGTGAAATGAAATTGTGTTTCTTACAGCCCCAGGTGCACTTACAGCCCCAGGTGCTACATAAAACATATGTAGTCAGTTTAGGTGCAGTGGAACGCCCCCCCCAACCACACACACAAAAAAAAAAACAGTTAATAGAGCCAACCAGACTAATCACCGTGGAAAAAGTGAAAAGTCACGTACCCTCTACTCTCCCTCGTCGTGTTGCTGGTTTCATTTCATGTCCAGGGCCTCTTTCACCTGGTTTCTCTCCTGGTCTATGTCCTGGTCTCTCTTCAGGTCTATGTCCTGGTCTTTCTCCTGGTTTCTCTCCTGGTCTATGTCCGGGTCTCTCTTCTGGTTTATGTCCTGGTCTTTCTCCTGGTCTCTCTTCTGGTTTATGTCCTGGTCTTTCTCCTGGTCTCTCTTCTGGTTTATGTCCCGGCTTCTCTCCTGGCTTCTCTCCTGGTTTATGTCCTGGCTTCTCTCCTGGTCTTGCTTCCTCTCTGCCATGGTCATCATGTTTCTTGTGTGGTGAGAACTGTTTTTGTTATCAGAAAAGTTCAGTTTAGTGTAAAAATGGGAAGACCGTTAATGCAGTTAAACAGAATTCCTTTGTGAAACGGGTGCACTAAGCAGAATGAGCCAGTCTAAGAAGGTTTTAAGCCCTCACCTGTGCAGGTATGATGAAGGCACAGAGGACGAGGAGCAGCAGCTGCAGCTTGAGCTTCATGGTGGTTGTCGGGCAGAGTGACGAACCACAGGACAGCACTTTGCAGCCCACTGGTTAGAATAAAACAGGGTCAGTGGCCTGTGTGTGTACTGTATACACACTGGTCTGCTCATCCATTTCAGTGTTTCTCAATTGTCCTTGACCTACTCCCAATATTTGACTCTCTTTCACTATTACATGCTTGCTATTGGTCAGATCTGCTAATTATTTGTTTCAGTTCAAACTTTGTCCTCTTCAGTGAGAGCAGTTTAATGGTGGAATTTAGTGAAAAGTTGTGCAGAGCCTGTCTTTTTCTGCTGTATAGCCAAACAAATGACACGATAATCAATTCAGGTGAATACAGTCCACAAAGGTGAGGATATCTCCTGTTTTCATGGAAATTGCTGCTTTTATTGAATCCTGTGTGTGCTAGTGGAGGCTTGTGTACTTTATTTAGTATTTTAGAGCAGTGGCTGTAATGCATGCTTTGACTGCAGATGATTGTGTAATCTCAGAAAAGGGAGGTTCCTGACTAGCTTGTTTATCATGCTTCACCTGACCAGAGTTCAGACCATCCAGAGTTCAAGCACACTACAGCACAGCAAGCTTCAGCTTAGCTTTAATTAAATGAGATGATACTTGGGTGCTTTTGAATGCTCAATTAGTGATGGTATCAACTACCACTCAAAAGTGTGAAAACCATTGTCAAATGGACACACATGCACACATATGAACACCTCATATCAACTAAATCGTGTATTAGAGGGTATCTTGCAATGTTTCTTGTACTTTATTTTCTTTCTCTTTTGAGATTTATGTGGTTTCATTTATGTTCATACATAACCACTTGATTCCTTAGATTTATACAGGCTGTTTTAAAGACTTTTTCTTTAAGACTGACTGGTAAATTACCTCTGTTCTGATTGGCTGCCCTATATTTTACTTCATTCAAAAAGCACTCCATTTCAGTGTGCATGAGCATAGTAGGTGGGTATATCTAAATGTGTTGGTATTTCACTTTGAAACAGGCAATATGTAATGATTTAAAATCTAAACAGTTTTTATGTACCTTATTAAACTCTTAATTCATAAAAGTTCCAGCCTCACAATGTGATTGGCTAAAAGGCATTCTATGAGTGCCAGAAGGTCCCAGTAGGACCTCTCTGATCAAATCTCTTTAACTACTAGTAAAAATAAATTAAAGTAAATCATGCCAGCAGCTTTTTATATTTAGTGAACATTTTATGATGAAAAAACCAACTGAAATGATTGATAATTACTTAGGATAATGGTGTGTTCCATTTTAACTGGTAAGTCAGATTTTCTGGGTTCCTCTCAGAAAGTTGGAGGAACCACACCAACCCCAACTTCAAAATCCAAGATGGCTGCTCTGTGCATCAACAGAAGTCAAATCTGTAATAAATAGTGTTTATGAGCATTTTGTCTTGTTTGTGTGCCATTAAATCAGTCGTACACACATTGCTGTCCAGCTTCTATCTGTGGGCATGTTGTTGCGGTCTTTGTATGTGCAGAATACAACATAATGTGTGGTTATTGACTGATATTGCTAAAAATGGCTTACAATGGCTAAAGCCTGGAATGCAGTCATTCCAAGCTCTGGCATACCACCTCCAAGGTAAATGGAATGCAGCATAAGTACTTTCTTGTTACTTCAACTTCCATTAAAAGTTAAAAAGTTTTTTTAGACCCTTGCTCTGTTACTCTGTGTGTGTGTGTGTGTGTGTGTGTGTGTATGTATGTATATATATGTATGTATGTATGTGTGTATATATATGTATCGTGCTAT
>JBBPCZ010000156.1:22886649-22915086 GCA_037974445.1 Brycinus macrolepidotus | reverse complement strand
TTACTTGAGTACATATTTTGCAGGATATTTGTACTTTTACTTAAGTACTAAGCTTCAGTACTTCCTCCACCACTGTATACATATAATGTATAATCATAGCCCTGGTTAAAACAAATGCTCCATTTTGGTAGGACATAAGTAACTTAACAAAGTACCTTAAAATGAAATCAAATGAAATGTGCTGAAGTGCAGAGCTGAAACAACAAAAAACTGTCCAGTTATTTAAGGGCTGCTCTGTGTAATAGCAGTACCAGACTGATTTACTTGAAGTTTAAAGATCTAATGAAATCTGGAGGACAGTGTGCACTTTCCGTTTCATCCCTGTGCACTGGCTAATTGAGCCACAACACAGTTATTTGCTGAATTAAGTAGCGTGCAAGACAGCCAGAGAGTGTCAGATTGGACAGGGCTGAGAGGAACATATGCCACCTAGCTCATGTTACCTGGCCTCACAGATACAGCTCAGTTCACACATATGTCTCCACAGTAAAGGCACATGGTTTCCATGGAGAGATCGGTGTTGTGATGGTTCCCACAGATGGGAGATCATATTCTGGGCTGTCTGAGAATTCATACATATTTACTCCTACATGAGCAGTGATTTATGATACTGTCACGATGCCTTTATAAAGACAAGAGAGAATGGTGTATAATGACATGCATTATTAACTAAAATGTTTTTTATTGCTTAGACATTTGTATAAATACTCTGTATCCATTTGTGCTCCACAGCATGTGATGAATGGACTGTTCTGTTACAGCCTGATCTCTACCATGATGTAAACCGTTTTGGACACACTGCAGTGGCTAGTAATAGGTAAGCTTTTACATTTTTTCTAAAGGTTTGGACTAACCCATAGACATCTACAGTTATTGTGCATGTATATGCTATTTATAAGTAATTATAAGTGCTGATCCGATGCTCAGTGTCCACATCAGTCCGATACAAGCCAAAATCATTTGATCAGATACTGGAAAAGGCCTGTACTATCAAGCATATGCTTAACTAAACTTTGAGCAACATGCTGTAAAGAGAGATATCAGGACACAAGTAACACTGATTCTCAGCAAGGCTGTGTCTTGAATGGCTCCCTGTTCCCTATATAGTGCACTTTGTGGGAATTAAAATACAGGCCCCTGCACCCAAATAGTGTATGTCCAACATTATATATCTCTATAATATGTCTATAATATATCTGCACACATGGCGATTCTGCCATGTATGTAGAAATCCATAATGGACAAATCATGTACTGTATGGGTGTACCCACATAGCAACCTAGGTGAAGTATTGAGCTATTTCGGATTCAGAGACAAATGCATTATTAACAGTTTAGTTGTTGAAGAGACGGAAAAAGACAGTAACGGACTGGTATGAGTGTCTGCAGATGCTCGAGGCTGAGGTATCAGTATCGGTACTGGACGTGAAAAAGTGGTATTGGGTCAACCCTAGTATTTACCTACTTTCACATGGTCTGGAAAAACCTGTTATATCGATAATTGCCATTATTCTATTTAACAATAACTTAAAATATACACTATACATTGAAACACTGTAGATTAAACTCCAAAAGGTATTTTTAGATTAATATTTCTTGTTGGGAAGAAATGATTAGTGATACAGTGATAGGGCAGTAGCACCCTAATGTAATTGCTTATATGTGTACTTTAATGTAAACTAAACATCATGTGGAAAAAATGAAAGGATGTGTGGTTTTATTTATATGAAACAAGACCATATCTTTTCATGAAGTATAATAATAAATAAATAAAAGAAAATATATCATCTACTTACAAACACAAATTTAGTGCATTTTAAAATAGAAAAAACGTTGAAAATAAACTTTTCTTATTGTTGGGCATAACAACTGAAACTTCTATGCCTGAAATACTTTCTTAATAAAGTTTTCCAAAGGCCTCCGAAATAGCTCACAAAATCTAGAAGTGCTTCATTTGTCACACACATACACATACACACACACACACACACATACACACACACACACTCGCGGGGTAGTGAACAGTGAAATGCAGCTTCTGTGTTTAACCTGTCCTATCACCAGTGAGGACACACACTGGAGCAGCGAGCAAACACACACACACACACACACACACACACACACACACACACGCGCTATTGGCTAGGAGCAGTGGGCAGCCACCATCGCTGGCGCTCAGGGACCAACACCAGGTCTTTTTACCTGTGTCTTGATCAAAGTCACTGACAGGAGTAATAATCCTGGCATGCATATCTTTGTGGTGGGAGAAAACAAACACTGACAGGGGGAGAAGATTCAAACTCCACACAGAAAGATCCCTGGCTGGCCAAAACCAGGACATTCTTGCTGTGAGGCAGCAGTACTAACCCCTGCATCACCATGCATGTGGTATCCTGTACATGACATGATATTTCTGCAATCTACTATCAATTGGAACTATAATCTAGAGTAACAGAAGCACAATGGGATCACAAGGCAGTGTTAGTACAGTTTTTAAAGTCCAGTGTTAAAGCTCATATTTCTCTTTGTCTGTCTTCGTCAAAGTGACAATTATCTCCTTTGATAATCATTGTCATTGGGTCACTTGTCAATCGTTGCTGACACACCATAATACTGCCCTGTCACCCAGGCTGCTGGGCACTTAAAGGCCAAGCAAAGAACTAGCAAAAAAATAGAAAAAGGCTTGTTTATAGTGGCTATAAACATTTACTGAAAGGTTGTAATGATCAGAATAGTTTAATGTGGTATGTAGAATGGCCACAGTGCTGATTGGTTTGTTTTTGCTATAAATGATTATTGAATGATCCTCTTTACTGACCAGGAGACATGGAACAGGAGCATAAATCGCAACAAATAAACTGACTCATAATGAAACTGACTGATTGTTGATCAAGCAAATGTTTAACTGGTTGCTTGAGAGCAAAGTTTTTGGAAAACAATTGCAGTGAGCACGGAATTCATGACTGTGTAGTGTAATTGGTGGTCGAAAAAAAAGGTTTGGAGACCTTGCCAAGACTGAGACAAAGAGCCCTTATCAGAAACAGCAGGCTCATACTGAGACTGTGGGTTAGATCCTCATACTTTCAAACACAGAGAAGGAAGATCCCATAGTGAAAGTACTGGGATGTTGACCTGGCACTTGAGGGCTAGATGTCCTTCCTCTGACTACTGTTGTAATGCCTCTGAGGCAGGTCCAAGCTGCTCCAAGGTTATTGCAGAATGTCTCTTTCCCCCAGAGCAGTAACCCTAAAAAAGAGCAGTTATCATGCCATGCATGGATAAAGCTAAAAATAAAGTGACCCCCACCACAGCCTACCCCTCAGAAGAGTGTAGATTTACAGAGCTTAATAATGTTAAAACCCTATGCAAACTAATGACAACTCTGTTTGATTAAAACTCTGTTTTAATCAAAATATTTAAATTTAGAGTGTGATAGTAATAAGAGGGAGCACCCTGAAGTGAGATATTGGCACAGGTGTGCTGCAGTTGGTGATTTAATATCAGTGCTATAATACTGATATTTATTTGACAATAATGACATCAAAATGGATTTCCAATAAAGTTTATTTACATTCACAACATAAGAGCTGCCTGTATACCGCCGATGAACTGTCTATATGCTGGAGGCTATTGTTAGGTTACAGATTAATAAGATGACGATTAAGGAGCTATGAAGAGACTTGAGTTTAGGAAAGGATGGCACTCACAGAGTTCCTCTCAGCCAATCACACTGCAAGGCTGGTGGTAACTGTGGTGCAATTAGTCAGTTAGCGTTCTTTTCATAGTGTTCTCATAACTACTAACAAGATTTGGTGGATTCACTTAAAAAAAACGAAATGTTTTAAAGTGGGTCTTGATTTATAAACTTTGAGTTATGAGGGTCTACACATTTAAAAACCAAACAAACAAACAAAAAAAAATGTTATTCATAAAAATGAAAACAAACCATTGAAAAGCCCTGATGTGAACCAAAGGTGGTAAGCATGCATCAGCCCAGTATCAGGGCAGCTGGTGGCCTAGTGGTTAGGGAGTTGTCTTGGGTTCAAATCCCAGGACTGCTAGTAGCCCCACTGAAGTACCCTTGAGCTAGGTACCATGCCCACACGCTGCTCCCCAGGTGCTGTGTTCCTGGCTGCCCACTACTTCACTGGGTTCAATGCAGAGGAAGAATTTCATGTTGTTCACACTGTGGTGTGTTCACATATGACAAATAGACACTTCACACTTTTTATCTCTCAAGCTGCTAGGTTTTGGACTAAAAAACCTATTACATTTACAAATTCTATGTTATTTTGATTACATTTGACTACATTTAGAAATTACATTTGACTATTAGAAATAAAATATTGAACAAACTGTGTGGTGGTCTAGAGGGGACCTTGTGGTGTTATCTCAAAACTGAATGTGTTTTTTGAAGTAATTCTCTCTGTGCCTTCTGTACTCCCTCAGCACCATGTATGTATTTGGAGGTTTCTCCAGTATGATCCTGAACGACGTGCTGGTGTATAAGTCTGCCAGCTGTGAGGCCTTCACTGAAGAACAGCTCTGCCAGAATGCTGGCCCTGGTATCCGCTGTGAATGGGTCAAAGATCACTGTGTCCAATGGGACTCTCACTACACTGACAGAACAACACTTGATTCCTTCTGTCCTGACCGTAGCAGTAAGTACCCACTGTTTCATAAATTGTACTTACGTGACGAAACATCAAGCTTATTCCTGTTTTAATGAGGAAGTTGAGAAGTTTTGCATGAGAACAAGAAGGTGCCTAATGATGACAGCCATGTTGCCACCATCACCAGCGTATCCTGGTTTTTGTATTGACCTTGTGAGGTACTTGAGAGTTGTTTAACTGAAATATTAGCAAAAAAAACAAAGAACACTTTCTGTAATGAAATATCAAAATACTCAGATAGTCTGTGCCTTTAATTATTCACAGATGCTTTTTCCTAGGGACAGGTCCTTTTCTCATTCTTAGTACTTTTTTCTTCTTTTATATTATGAACTGAAAGTAGTAGGAATCAGTGTGTGGTGCTGGAAGTGGCTGTCTCTACTGACCTTAGTGGATTATATATTAATCAAGGAGCATTAACATGCATATTAAATGTAATGGAGACAACCAATCAGCAGCCTAGATCATGGAACAAGCAGGCTTACTGACTCTGTGATGCAGATAAAACTAGTTAGGTACTGAAATTTGGTTTGAATGATGTGGCATCTTTCAATACTCAGTGCTTTTCCATGTATAGTCTTATGCTAAGAATGCTGCTGAGGTCCAAATTGCCTGTTGAATTCTAGTCTTGAAATGTTCTTCCCATGTCCTAACTTTGTGAGTGACAAGACTGTGTGTGTGGTTAAATTTGTCATATAATCATGAACTTGCACTAGCCTCACACTTCATTCAATGAAGAAATCTTCAGTTTATAATATCAGTTCATTTATTCTCAATTTTTGCAAGCATCTCTATGGACTTTTCAAGGTTATTTTAGCTACTTAACTTGAGCTGCTCCTACCACTGACGGAAGGTGACGTCCATTTAGAACCGATTTGGTCTAGAGGAAAATTTAGTTTCTTGGGGTATCCTTGTGTCTCTCTTCAACTATGGCTATCTTCATGAAGCATTTAAGTGTGTAGATTCAGTGTACAAGTTTGATGGCATGATCAAACTTTTTTTATACTGAAACACTGTGTATCAGCTGATCAACTGAAAGCAATATGACTTTGTTTTCTTTATAAATCTATTAAGCTTAAACAGGAGCAAATTTTGATTGAAGCCTGAGATGGTCTAAAACCTACTTATTGCCCATTTAAGCAGCTTTTTTAGTTGTTGTATATATGCTATTTATATATAGGATAAATAAAATTCAACATTTCACACTATATTTGTTACATAATCAGATCAGAGTCATTCATCTTTTTCCTCCAGTAGCCGATACAGTATTTTTATTGTGGTGTTGATCCTGGGTGCCATTTCTGCTTCCAAGTTTTTTTGTTTGTATTTTGACCTCTTATTCATCTGCTTGTTGTTTTGAATCAAAGACGCAGCCTGTTTCCATGAATAAAATAGCTTTTTAGAAGTTATCCAGATTAGCATGTTTTTTGATTTAATGTATTTCATAGGTGGATTGTTTGCACTGTGTGTCAAACACACACCTGGAGGGCATTCTCCCCTTTCCACAAACCCACTGTCAGAGGATTAATAATAATCCCTGCATAATCCTGTTTACACTCGATATATTGAGGGGTTTATGCCTAGAACCACTCAAATATACTTTGCTCTATCTGGACAGCTCTCAGCCTCTTTCCCATGAGCTAATAGTCCTTTGGAATGGCGGATGATAATTGACTGAACAAAAGGTCAGCTATTGCATAACGATTTCACCGAGATGTAATTATGATTGTGATGAGACCAAACTCCAGAGGTTTGAATAAAGTGAATACAACTGTAACCTGTTTGTTACACGAGACATGAGAAGATTATGACAATTACGGTGTAGATCATCTCAAAAGCGGGCTGGATTCTGATTAAGTAATGAAGTGACACAAGTTCAGGATAGATTATCCTGTATTAGTTTTTTTTTTTTTTACCTCTAAGGCCCCATAATCCCACAGGCTGTCCATTATCAGGTAGGCCAGCATGATCTGCAGCTTTTTTTGCCTGGGCTGTGCGAACGGACAGGTAGAGCAGACAAATTTGTTTTAAGGTGGTCCAAAGCAAGTAATCAAACCAAAATATTTACATTTTTATTAAGATCAGATGTTTGTGAGCCCACTGTGAAGAAATGCGTGCTAGATATTAGATGTGCTTTCTCTAATCAGGAAATATTTGGTAGAATGACAATATCACTAAGTACTGCCTGGTCTATTTTACTACTACTGTTGTTTACAGTGTATGTGGTTTCTCCAGTGCCTTGTCTGTAGGTTATAAACAATATGTCTTTATAGTCTTAGATTATTCCTTTTTGGAAGGAATTTGGTTACATTTCCTATGTAGAATTCGTGTTCTAATAACATTACTCTATAAATTTTGCATGAAGTTAATCCTGCAATCAAAACTGACTTTTTAATTTACTCTAGTTTTGGGGTAAGCGACATCGGATTGGTTACTGCAGATGGTCTTGTTTTGAACCCCTACTTTTTATGATCCAGTCAAATCCTGATAAAAAAAATCTTGTCTTGCCGCAAATTCACATTAAGGAAGAAAAAAAGCATCTTGAATTTCAATTCAGGTTGAATTTAAAATCATACATCCAGTAGCTTTCATGTACTATGATGTAATAATCACCGTCTTCAGTCACTTGTTTAAAAGAGGGTATGCTTTTACACATTTGAGTCTTGAAAAATTCAACCAGGAATATGAGAATATGGCAAAAAAATCCAGGTCATATTTGCCATGTCATTAAATGTATGTTCAGCTTTGCCAGAATTCATTGCCTCTTTAAAGAGCAGTTTTAAAGACAACATGCATTTTCTGCTGTGCCTCGGTAAAGACTAGAAGGTTTCTAACTGTGTTAGGGGTATAGTGAATTTCAACAGCACTTTGTATGTGTCTTAGCTGAGTGGGAAAATGAATGCCAAGGCCTTGTTGCCTCTGCTTCTATCCTCCAGTTGGATTGATTTTCTGATGTGCATTACTTTGCTATCTCTTCTGATGGGGTTCTCTAGATGCTACAGATGAGCAGTGCTTCCACTTCTCTGATTGCTCGTCCTGCACTGCCAACACCAAAGGCTGCCAGTGGTGTGAGGATAAGAAGTGCATTTCTGCTTCCAGCAACTGCACTCAGGTGGGCTCAGACATGTGGAGACATTTAACGCTTAGAACTGCCAGCAATAACAAAAGCATAAATAACAAAAGCAATAACAAAAGTGCGTAAAGTCACTGTTTTTTCCCCACACAAACAAATCCATCTAGTTTCTCTTACCAAATGCTCGAATGTTCATGAATACAGTTAAACAACTGTAAGTAAACGATCAGTGTTGTTCAGAACAGCGTAATAGCCTACAGTTTATGAATCACATTCCACAGGACATTACTGCAGTTACATGCCAGTCGTTAGGTCTACAAAGTCGTCAGTAACCCATATCTCTTAACTACATGGCTGGATGAGGTAGTGAACTGGAACACAACCTCATCGTTGGAATACCAAATGCATTCAAACATCTCTTTTGGATGTGAAGGATTTGTGAAATGAACTTAATTTGTAATTCTAATAGTAGTCCAGTAATAATAATTCAATTATGAGTCATATGAACAATATGGGCCCCACGGTGGTGCAGAGGAGCACTGTTGCCTCACACCTCCAGGGTTGGGGGTTTGAATCCGTGTCCTGGCCGTTCTTCTCGTGGTGGCGTGGGTTTCCTCCGGGTCTCTGGCTATTCACACAGTCCAAAGACATGCGTGTCAGGTGACCTGGGAATCTAAATTGGCCATTGGTGTGTGTGTGTGTGTGCCCTGCGGTGGGCTGGCGCCCCGGCCAGGGTGAGTCCCTGTCTCGCGCCCGTAGACCCCGGGATAGGCTCCGGGTACCTGCAACGCTAGTAAGGATTAAAGGGTTACAGAAAATGAATGAATAATATGAAACCTGAGTATATACATCTTACCCTGCTACTTTTCATGATGTGCCAAACAATGTTACATAATCAATCTCTCTCTTGACCACTGTGCTTCTGTGAAGTCTGTGAAGAACTTCACTGATTGCCGCATTGGCAGTGAGCAGACATGCAGCGAGCTGACCAACTGCAGGAGCTGCTCCATGAACATCAACTGCCAGTGGGAGCCGCAGGTGCTAGAGTGCCATGCCAAGCCTGGTAAGATGATGGTGGAGGTTCATACACACTGTCTTATTAACAACACTGCACAAAAGCAGTCAAGAACATGGATTTGTTCAGATCCACCCGATTTCATTCAATGATTTTCATTTAATTAGATAAAGTTGGTCCTGGATGGTGGCTTTAAACTGGGCTTCTTTGAGGAGAAATTATTAGCTAAATGCACATAAAATCATAATTTATTCTTTTTTTCTGTATTTGTACAACATGTAGTTTTATGACATACACAAATAAGTAAACACTTACAGTTAAAGGAAATTACTTCAGCCTAAGGCCTTTGCAAAGTACTGTATATATTAATACATGCATCTATGCCTTTGCAGAAACCTCCCAATAAAAAACTGGTTACGGGCATTATCTCTGTTTAATGAACATAATGATGCTATTAACATATATTGAAATAGTTTATTCATTTATCTACCCAAATTGTCACGGAGTCATCAGTGGCACCTACAACACTAAAAGGAGATCTAGACCCACTTTAAAATCCGTTATTCTCATGTTTGATGCATTATTAAGCTGCGTGTAGTGTTTTCCCACTGGGAGACGTGTTTTCTACCTATCAGAAGAGGCTGTGTGCTCTTTGTGTTTGCCCTATTTTCAATATGACAAAAATAGTTCTCTCAGTAGAGGGTCTGCTAATAAAAATACACACATCCAGCCCATTCATAAACACAGAAACATGTAACTGCTTGCATATAATCAGTACCACTCCTGTACTGGTATTGGTAAAATATTATTTGAGAAAGTACAAAATGTTCTTAAGTATGAGCAGCAAAGGTTCTATGAGTCATAAAATTACTATGAGTTGCCATAACACTATCTGGGTTGAAATGACATCGAAGTCCGATAAAGCAGCTAAAAATGGTTTAAATAAACTTATATATAAATTATTCCCCAGTAATCAATACATCAAGATTTCAATAATCTTTTAATCTTCTTAATCTTCAGTAAAATCTTCACTGGGGCCTGTCTTCACAATTAAATCAATGAAATAAGCATTTTAATTCTAAGATTATTCTATGGTTATTTTTTGACTTTTAAAAATAGGCAAATGTATATATATATATATATATATATATATACATATATATATATACTTATAACCAAATATTGTCTCTTTACATATCTGTTGTTTTTTCCAGAACTTCTAGTACAAAAACAATGTAAAAATATGCGTGATCATCTGGCAAAGATTCACTGTGAAAGTTTTGTAAAAACTAATGGCCCAATTTACCTGTAATGTCTCACAATATGCATGTGATAGAGGTTTGGAACTGCCAGTGGCCTTTTAAGGAGCACAAATCCCAGTCACTGATATTGGTATCGGTCATAAGATGTTAAATATCGGCTGTTCTTATTGGCCAGGAAATTCCATATCAGCCTTGAAACTGACCGTCCTGATACCTATGGACTGACTGCATTGTGTATCTCTGTATATCAGGTTCAAGGCAGATAGCGAAAGCAGCTGTGTCTCAGTACAGAATGATGGAGCGATGTTCATTGACGTTGGTTAACCACAAGCACCCACTTAGACACTCCTCCTGTTTCTGCAAAAGAAGGAGAAAAACATTCTCACTGTAAATTTGGAAACTGCCCAGAGCAAAAATAACCGGGCATGGTTTCATTTCAGGAACCTCATGGTTTATTTTGGATAATGTGGATTACGCTATTATTAGATAATGATTTCCACAGAGGAGGTCTCTGACGAGTATCCAGTAACAATGAGAAGAGAGTATTCCCTTTCCTCATGCTGAATACTGAGAAAACAACAGACAGAGGTAAAGAGTAAAAACACATGGTCGTCTTGCAGCCTCTCATGGTAGAGGCTTTAGCACACTTGAGCTTGATTTTTCAGTGAGGGCCAGTACCAATGTTTTAAGATTTAACATCTGTTAAAGGCATTATCATATTTTAAATACACTGATGATACGTATTCAGTTCCCTCAGACATAATAATCATTCATTCATTCATTTTCTGTAACCCCTTAATCCTTACAAGGGGCGTGGGTACCCGGAGCCTATTCCGGGGTCTACAGGCACGAGGCAGGGACTCACGCTGGGCAGGGCGCCAGCCTACCTCAGGACGCAAGACAAAATAATAATAATAATAATAATAATAATAATAACAATAATAACAACAACAATAATAACAATAATAATAGTAACAACAACAATAATAATAACAACAACAATAATAACAACAACAATAATAATAACAATAATAATAATAACAACAACAATAATAATACTGATGATAATGATAGCCATTGTAGTAATAATAATAATAATAATAATAATAATAATGATGATGATGATGATGATCATAGTCATTGTTGTTGTGATAATAATAACAACAACAACAATAATAATAATAACACAACAACAACAGTAATAACAACCATCTTCGCCCTCATCTTCATCCACTGCTACTACTACAACTACTACTACTACTAATAATAATACACTTAATTACAGTCCTTTTCATGCAGGGTTCATATCAGAATGCTTCACAAGTGATAAAGTAGCAGTAACAAAAGGAGATGAACTTTGAGTGTTCATTAAAACAGACAATAATTGATTGAATTAAAGGTAGCTTTTTCGTTTTCTTTAAAAGCTCAATTATAGAGATACATGTTTCTTAAAGCAACAGTAGTACAATAGTAAAAATAGTAAAAGGTGGAATTGAGTTCCACAGTTCTGAAGCATAACCACAGAAATAGACCTGCAAACTTGCAAACTTTTCCATAAATAATGATCATTTTATGAAGATAATGTTTCCACAAAAAATCTGTACCGACAGCACACATAAACAAAGATGTAGAATTAGAGACTTTAGCACACATGGTGTTAAAACAGTGTGCGATCACACACACAGTGAGATGCTGGGGACATCTTAAGGGGGTGATAAATTTATTCTCAAAGGTTAAACATCATTTTCATGAGCAACTGCAGAGTTCCTAGCTCCGTCGTTGCGGTGCGAATAACAATCATTATGCTGAAGTGGAAAGTTGTCACTTGCGTGAAAACAACAAGCAGATTTCCTGAAAAAATTAAACGTTAATTTATGGACTTCATGTGTGAAAACACATGCTGAGCACAAACATTACGCAGTGTTGTGCAGTCTGATGAAAATGCATTGAAAATGAATTTATTTATATATTTATCTATCTATTTATTTATTCGACTTGAAAGTAGCGATACCAGACCAAAAAAATACTCCATTTTTTTGAAATACTGACTGTAATTAGAGTTTTTGACCAGACAGTAATGACGTTATTCTGTTTATTGAGATTAGGTACTGCCCACTGCTGTACTGCACGTAAAACTATGTAGTGATTTTTCCCCTCTGCAACTCATTTAGGTCTCCTGAACTTTAACCTACTTCTCCTCCTGTATGAGTAGGTTTTCTTGATTTTCTCTGAGCAGCATTTGAGTGGAATATTGTGAGTGATCCTATAATGCATTTATATAGAATTGAATGGTTCATTGATACCATCATCATGAACATCTGGGCCATGCTTTACAGCAGTTAGCTGCCATCTCATGATCTTGCCCTCTTTGTCTTCTCAGTTCAGCCGTGTGATGAAGGCTGGAGTCACGTCGGCGAGGCCTGTCTAAAACTAAACCCCAGCCGAAACAGTTACGATGATGCCCAGCACTACTGCAAGAGCCTAAATGGGAACATCGCCTCGCTCACTTCAGCCAAGCAGTTAGATTTTATACTGGAAGAGCTGCAGCGATACCAGCGACAGAAGCAGGTGAGTTACAAGCAGTGTTACTTTACTTGTGACTGTTGTCGTGATGAGTGATTGTGAGAATTATTTCCATGCACATGTAACATGAGATTTTTGAGATTCTTGCACCAGGTTGAATGGCCAGAGGTTCCAAACTTATGACAGAACCTATCATGTTAAAAGTGTATGCTAAAAGTGTGTGTAACGAGTACATGCACAGTATCAATATGAAATATGTCTGATGTGCGTGAAACTGAAAATGACAATGGAGAAAATAACAACGAACAATAAGGAGTGATAGACCTTGCTGATTTTTTTTTTTTTAAATAATTTGATCAACCTTACCTATGCCCACATTAATGATTATTTGTAGATGTGTCACCTACATAACAGTTGGCTACAATAGCAAAAAAACAGTCAGCATCTGGTGGTCCCACTCCCAGCACCTAGTGAGGTCTTTTTATGAGCAGATATCAAAACCAGAGCTTTAATCAGGCTATAGGAAAATAATGAGCTGTCCAAAATTGGCCTTAAATCCCACTACATCACAAACTTTTTTAACAGATATTCTTACTCTCCCGTTACTCTACCGTTCTCACACTGATATAGTGAGATACCAGCCTTTACCTGTTTAATACTTTAATTAAGGAGAATATGCTGTATATAACATATTTTGTTTTAGCCTAACAAATGAAGTTTAAACATTGTTTGCACTAATCTGTATTTTCCTGAATCTGTTTGTTGTTTATTACCCATTATTCTCAGAGTCGGGGGGCTTGTGAATATCAGTACGGGAATGTGTGAGAAGAAGGCTAAAGTAAGGAGAAGCAGGAGCAAACTCAGGGTAAAATCTGTCAAAAGTAGGAGAAATGGTGTTTGGAAATGACATGATCAGATAGGTTGGGTCGGACAGATATTTCGGGCTGTAATAAATTCCATCTAGGTATTTATCTAACATTCCTGAATGTAGTTCAACATTCCCTAAAGGACATTAAATATGTCCTTTAATGCCTTATGCATGTCTGTTCAAAAATGCCTTATTACTGGCCACTCCCACAAATATGCAAATGAATGACTTCCTGACTCTCACACAGTCAAGCATTCAGCAGCATCCCCTAAAAAAAGAGTCCCGCCGCACGTGTGTGGGTGTATTTCCATTGAGAGCCTCTTAATTTAAACCACTCCACTTTGAAATGACCAAATTGCCCTATTTTTTATATTCTGTTGAAGATTTTTTATTATGTGGCCCTTCTTGAGTCTGGATATAATACCTTTACTCCATTCTGCCTGATCGGCTCCAGAAATTACTTGCAATACTGGGTAATCCATGTCCTGTATTTTATTTCTAATGGTGTGGTCAAAATAGTGGTGCATTTGGAAACATCTATTAAAGTCGATTTTCTGGGATGTACTTTTCTCTCTAGATCTGGAAACCTGTTAATTGTCCATTTCCTTCTGATTTGGAGAATATTGATACTCTTAGTTTGGTTTACTCTTGTGCTCCATCTTGTTGGGTTTCATATCTACATTTAATTGTCCACCATTAATCCTGCTGTCTGGATGTAGATCATTCTTAAGCATATAGAAGCTGTGACAGAAGTAGTCCTGCAAGGTATGATGGAGCATCACAGTTAAAGTACATTATTTAGCAGTTCATCTGAACTGTCAGTTTAAGAAAATTTAAGTTAGTGTGTGTATGGTCGTTTGACACTGAATAACAATTGTCTCTTAATCATTTGTCTTTCAGTCCTATAACTGAGAACACTAGACGAACCCTGGATTCCACACATTACGCCATCCCTACAGCACTGTTTCCATGGGTTTTTAATAATTATGACTCTTAAGCTCATAAAGCTGTCAAGAAAATCAAATAACTTAGAGCAGGAGCGTAAGAAAACCCAACAGGAGTTACACATATTTTTGAAACCCTCAAGTTCCATATTTAACCTCTTTGAACAAGTTATCCAGCCACTGCATGTATTCTTATATGGATTATATTTTATTTTAAAATGCATCCAGGGTAAGGGCTACATGATTCTTGATTAAATTTGAATCATGATATATTTGGTTAGAATTGAAATCGCTTATAATTATTCAACATACTTCAACTTCAACAATATATTTATTTTTAAAACTGTTATTCATAGTTAAACTTGCAACAGAGGAATATAAACAGTTATTGCAAGCATATAAGGTAATCTATAGACATATTGTTAAGTATAAGTATAATAAATGTATGATAAACAAATAAATAAATAAATAAACAAGATGGATCAAACATACCAAAATGAAACCAATTGCTAGTTCTTGTTTGAGAGCCTAACATGAAGATGCTATATGACATGAGCCAAATTATGGAACCTATTTTTGAAACCCACAATGTTCATCTTTAATCTGTTTTAACCTGTCTTAAATCTATAAATAAATTGCTTCAAAAAAAGTGTCTTTGTGTATCATAAATGAATGCAAAAATAAATAAAAAAAGAAAATAAATCCAATGGACCAAACAGAAACTGCCATAGACAGCCTAACATGAAGATGTACACTTTGCTACCTGACCAAATATGGGGGTTTTGGACCATGTTTGGACTAAATTTTTTACTTGCATCAGTGGATTCATGTGACATCCTGTACTGCAGATCACACTCCTCACCGCTAGGGAAGCAAGTGGTCATAGTCAAGATTACCCAAAAGACTTCCTGTTTATAACACTATTTAAGGACTGAGCTTAGAAAGTATCGCTGTGAAAGCATTATTGCCTTTCATGGTATACTGAGAGGGCTGTATTCCTGTGTTCTCCTTGCCTTGATTCTTGTTGATGATTAGTTGTTCTTTGACTTAGGCCACTGGCCTTGCCTATACTCCTGTTTCTGGTTTTTGACTTATTTTTGCTCTGCCTGGATTAAGTGTTTTGTTTTGTTCTCATGCTACCTACCTGGACTGCAATCAGGATTACGACTTCAGATTATCTCTGCTATCATGGTTTGCCAAAGATTGACCAATTTCTGTTTGACGCTTCCAACTCTTCATATTTGATTAAACTCATAACTGCAGTCCTCTCTCCGATCATCATTACAGAGTATTTCACCAATCACGAACTCAGCAGAAGCCTGTTCCATAAGACAAGTTTTGTTGGACACATATGATGTACTTCTCAAAAAAAATAATGGCACGCTGCAGGAACTCTGCATGCAGTGCCTCACCACACCTAGCATGGCAGCACCTGAACCAGCCAAGATAATTTTACTCCATTCTTCAATTAACCCAGTACCTGTTCCTGAACGCTTTGATGGCAACCCTGACTAATGCCAAGATTTCTTGTTGCAATGTTCTCTGTATTTTGTGCATCACGCCAAATCGTTTCCATCTGAAGAAGCGAAGGTAGCTTTTGTTACAGGAAAGGCGATGAATTTAGAATCAGAATTCAGTCAGTTTACAATCCTTGGATTATTTCTTGACTTAATTCAATGAAGTTTTAACCATCCGATTTCTGGAAAGGGAGCAGGGGAAAGGTTAGCCTCATTGTGCCAGGGGAGCATGACCACAGCTGAATTAGCTTTGCAGTTCCATATGCTTGCTACTGCTAGTGGTTTTAATGAACCCGCATGAAAGACTATGTATTATTGGGGCCTTAGAAAGGAATTGAAGATGGAAATAGCTTGCCAGGATGAGGAATTAACCTTAGAACAAGCCATTAGGTTATGGATAAGGTTGGATAATATTCAGAGAGAACGGAAATTCATCTCACTCGTATCATGTGACACCCCATGTGCAACAGATCATGGAGAGCCTATGCAAATTGGTAGAGTCAAACACAGTTTGAAATTACAGTGGAATCTGAATGGCATTCACAACATGTTTTCCCGTCTGGTCTCCTAGACTCAGGCTTCGTGGGAAATTTCATTGACAAAATACTGGTAAATGCATTAGGTATGCACAGTAAAAGTCACTCTCCTTTGCTAAACATACAGACCATAAACAGCTAGCCGAATGGAGAAGGGCTAGTTAATAAAATTACCCAGCCTTTTCTAATGCATATCAGACTATTTCATGAGGAAAAGAGAATTGCTAGTTACTCACTGCCCTAAAACCCCAGTTATTTTGGATCATCCATGGCTTTTACAACACAATCCCCAAGTAAACTGGTCAACTGGAGAAATTCAGTAATGGCGTCCTGATTGCTTTAATCAGTGTCTCATAGTTCCTGTTCATGCCACATCTTTAGAATGTCCTCAAAAGCACCAAACAGGTGAAATACCCCCAGAATTTTCTCCTACAAAGCCCAGCAACTACTACCTCACAGATTGTGCCATAGAGCTACTGCCTGGGGAGAGTCTACCCTCTCTCACTTCTGGAACAACAGGCTCTGGATGACTATATTACTGAAGCCCTGAAATTAGGTCACATACATCCTTCTTATTCTCCTGGAGCATCAAGTTTTTTGTTTATAAATTAGAAGGATGGTGGGCTAAGGCCATGTATTGATTATCGTGCACTCAACAAGATTAGAGTTAAGAACCATTTTCCACTCCCACTTATACATACTAACACTGAAAATTTCAGACAAAGCAAGTTTTCCACCAGACTGAACCAAATTTAACCAAAGGTCAGGTAACTTCCTCTGGTACATCAGTGAGCAGAGCATTTGCATGGAACCCTCCAAGGTGCAAGCAATCCAAGAATGGCCAGTACTACAGTCAGTCAAAGATGTATGAAGTTTTATGGGCCTTGGTGATAACTATCAGTGATTTATCCCCAGCATGCATTTGAACAATTAAAGGCTCAGTTTACTTTGGCTCCCTTGTTGGTACATCCTAAACTCTCTCTTTCATAGCAGAAGTAGACACATCTTAGCAGGGAGTGAGAGCAGTCCCTTCGCAATGTCAAATGGATTTGGGCAAGGTACACCCCTGGAAATTTTCACCCACTGAAAGGAATTATCATGTTGGGAATAAAGAACTGCTAGCTATCAAAATAGCTCAAGATTTGATTTCACTCTGTCTTATCATCTAGAAACAAAGAATAGAAAGGCTGATGCCCTCTCACAGCTTTATGAGCATGAGCTGGATACTGACGATCCTCTTCCCATCCTAAACTCTGAGTATATAGTGGCCCCAATACAGTGGGAATTAGTGGAACATATTAAGGAGGCCAATGCGGTTAACACCCCACCTACCAAAATCCCACCAGGTAAAATGTATGTTCCACAGAACTTTTGAGAACTATTAATCATGAGGATCCATTCCTTTAAAGCTGTAGGTCATCCAGAGGTCAAGAGAACCACAAAAAAAAAAAAACTTCAAAGATGATTCTGGTGGCCTTCATTACTCATTGATGTGCAAAGAGTATTAGGGAATACAGTTATTTTTTTAGTTATTGACAGATTTTCTAAAGCTCGTAGACTCATGGGTAAGGGTATAGAGAGCATTTTGGAAAAAACTAGGATGTCAACTGAACTTGTCTTTGGGATATCATCTTCAACTGAATGGACAAACTGAAGACTTAACCAGGAAGTTGGATGTATGCTTCAATCATACTGCAGCAGAGAACAAAACTGATGAATTCCTCCCGTGGGAGGAATTGCGCACAATTCTCTATATCATGCTTCTATTAACCTCTCTCCATTTCAGAGTGTTTTAGTATATCAACCATTGCTTTTAATGGAGGAGAAGGTGACTACAGAGATTCCTGCCATTGAGAGTTGGGCAAGGAAGTGTAAGAGAATTTGACACAGTACCAGGGAGAAGATTTTGAAGTCTGTAGCAGCCCCAGTCACAAGCTGATCAACACTGATGTCTCAAACCAAACTACAGACCTGAACAGCGAGTGTGGTTGTCCACCAGAAACATAAATCTACATCTGCCCAGTTGGGCTCAAATACATAGGACCTTTTAAAGTGCTTCAGTGCATTAGCACCATAACATATACGTTACAACTGCCAACGCACTTTTGTATACACCCAGTATTTCATTCGTGAAAGCTAAAACCCTTTTTATGTCCCCCTAGGCAAGAGGATGAAAGTGTACATGTGCCACTTCCTCCTATGGTGGTAGATGGAGCTCCTGTGTACCAGGGTAAAAGTATACTGGGCTCAAGAAGGTGCCAGGATGGACTGCAGTACCTGGTGGACTGGGAGAGATATGGCCCACTGGAACAATGTTGGGTCCCTGTACAGGACATTCTGGACCCCTCCCTGATAAGGGAATGCCACCAGGTGCATCCAGAAAGGCCAGTGCTTCGACCAAGGGGTTGCCCACGGCGAAATATGTGCCCTCCAGGAGTTGTAGAAGGGTGGGCTCTGTGACATCCTGTGCTGCAGTTCACCTTCCTTGCTGCTAGGGAAACTAGCGGTCACAGTCAAGATTACCCATAGGACAGAAGTGCAATTGAGTCCTCTCTCTGCCCATCATTACGGTTCAGTTGGGCTTGGATTTGTTTTCTAATGAGTAAGAGAAACTTACAAGCACAGAAATGCTAACAGCTGGAGAGTGGATGGTGTTCTCTGTCAGTAGTTCCTTATATTCTAATAATAAACACTGTGACTGTTTTCCAGATGTGTAAAATATCACCTTATCCAGCATGACATTGTCAGATTCTCAACTCAGTTGCTTAGTAATGACAGTGAAGTAAAACTGTTGTCAAAGCTAACTGTACTAGTCAGGCGATACGGGTCAGGTCGGGTCTTGAATGTGCAGATGTGGGTAGCATTCACACTGTCCTGAAACTTGAGCGTTTCTTTGAATTGTAAGTCACTCTGGATAAAAGAGCCAAATTAATGTAACGTAATGTAATATGTAATGTTCAAGTTACAGTTACACACTCATGCACCTACATTAAATGTGTAGGTGTGTATGGGTGTGTTGAAGGCTTAATCAAAATTACTTAAATGGATTACAGATATTTTCTTCACTTGCTAGCCTGCAAAAATCATTTAATCCGATCTGTTCGATTGAGACAAATTAATGTGAATAAATGCGTTTTTGGAGACACATGACTAGTCTTCTGAAAACAACAAAAACCCTTTTAGAGGGTAGCACTGAGTCTTCAGTTTGGAGTTTTGACAATTAGCTAATCAGCTAATTTGACCATTTTAGCACTGTAACATAGTTTAATTTTTAAAAGAAAAGTAAAAGAAAAAATCTGTTAATCGCAATAATTTATACAGTAATTAGTTTGCAATCACGATCAGGTCAACTTGCAACCCTACTACTGTCTGTAGAATCAGGGCTGTCCTTTCATTAAATCTCATTGAATCGAGTATTGAATCGAGATCATGCTTTTATTCTGACTTTTTGAGCATCCTGGTGCCTCCCCATGTTCCGAAAGAGACATCTGTCCCAATAAATGCACGTCTGAATATTGCACTGATGGTTGAGTGCAGCTGTGTATCCAAAACAGATGTGTGTCTCGCAGCCATCATTTCTTTCTAGAATTCCAGGATGACATTTTGCTTATCAGCAACCGATCAGAACTGCGTTCGCGTCTTAATTCAGCAGTCCACAGCCAATTGGTTGTGTCACCTGATGTGCTGGGGTAAATATTATCTGTGTGTTAATTGAAAAGAGAAGAGAAAATGGTCCCCCCTCACCCTCTTCTCCTCTCCCTCACCGGCTCCGGTGAAGGTTTGAGGTTTTTAAGCGGCTTTTGTCTGGCCTTTGAAGATTAACGTAGTTCTTTAAAGGTTTGACTTTTGATGTGAGAAAGATGCACAGGCACCCATTTTTTCCGCTTCTGCTTCTTTTTTTATTTATTTTTTTCCCCTTTTGGGCTGTCACTCATCCACAGTCGCTCCCCATGGCTACACGGAGCAGAAAGGGGATTTTCCATATTTGTCATTTCTAATCAAAGCGCACAAGTCCTCTTCTCGTAGGGAGGTTGTTGATTCATGTTGAAACACTGTAGGATTGCGGTGTGCCAAATTTAGTTTGGCTTTCTCCTAAACAGAAGAAGGCACATTCTTTATGGAAAGGTTTTCTCTCTTGTAGAAAAGGCAGCGACTCCACGTTCTCATCATTTAATGACTGAATCACACATCATGGCCGATTTCCAGATGGATCTTACTTATTCAGAAAAGTTTATGGTGATGAATATCTCTCTTTCGTTTCGGGTGATTTACTATGTCCTCCAAGCCCACGTTTACCTTTGTGTTTGCGTTTGTGATAGAATGTCGGGTTATTACGGGATCGAAATTCATCAAATGCCGATTCAGTTCATCCAAGACAAAGGTGATAAATGTAGTATCAAATCTCGTTAATCTCATCCTCGTAACGAAATGACCTTTAGGCTGGATGTCTGGCTTAGATATCTCTCATCCTCATTTGAAGGAGATGCAGTGAAACGGAAGCATTGTCTATCATTTCCTGTATCAATATCACATTATCATGAAATGAGCCTTTGCAATATGATTAGATCAGAAGGCTGGAATATGTAAATGAGCCATTTAACCAATCACAACAATCAAAACTAATTTCAGAAATAATTTCACAAATAATGCAAAGCATTTAAACCATGTCCAATCAGGTGTGTCAGTAAAAGGAAGCAATACAGTTGCAAGATTGCTACTGGACAAATATGGCTAGCTGCACAATTTTCTTTTTTTTTTTTTTTGCAGAATCTGGCTCCCTGGGTGGGTCTAAGGAAGATTAATGTGTCATACTGGGCCTGGGAAGACTTGTCTCCCTTCACTAACAGCACCCTGCACTGGTTACAAGGGGAGCCCAGTGATTCTGGCTTCTGCGCACATCTGGAAAAAACCAGAGTGACTGGACTCAAAACTAAACCCTGCACTGCCAGCACCGATGGCCTAATCTGTCAGAAGCCCATTGGTGAGTGAATTCTTACATCGGTTTAAGTGGATGCTTAACACAAGCATTAATGCTAGGTGGCCTGTAATTTTAATAATGCTGCAGTGAAAGAATTTTTTTGTGTGTACAGAACAAGACATAATGAACTGGTACATTTTGTTGTTTGACCTGTTTTTCTTAAATGTGTGTGTTTAATACTGAGTGGCCTAATGATCTGGGTGAGAAATGCTGTAATAAAATAATGTTAAGATTTATATTATCAGAACCTGATTACAGCTTACAACTGTTAGTAAAGCAAATCAGTTCTGTGATGCTTTTAGTTTTACGCTGGTTGCAGTTTACACTGTATTTTCTACAAAAAAATAGACTCGAAGTGGCATAGCGGCACGGTTTTGTTATGTTGAGAGAAAACGTGTCACCACTGAAAGCTGGGGGTTATGTCCATTTTACCTCTAAAATTGCATGAAAATATTTAACAAAGGATCTGATTCCGATTGAACAGAATACAACTCATATCTAGTTCATTTTATACCTGCGAATAAAAAATATGTCAGTCCTGATATTATGGGTGAGTTTAGGACATCATCCCTAGTGCAGATCTATCTGTCTATCTATTTATATTTTATTTATATTTATATTTCTCTGGTCAATGACAGCCAGTCCCCCTTCTCGTAGGGTCCAACCTATGCAATACAAAGGTACGTTCCGTCCTTACTAGGATCTTGGTGGTGGAAAAGGGTCCAAAGTCCAAAGATAAGCCATTACCTATAAAAATATTCTCACATTTTCTCATGTTTCTCCTTGCCAGGAAAGGATCCATGTTAACAGGCATTTTAAAGCTGGTTTGATTAGACTTCTGTGTGGTTTGCTGTGGGATTTGATGTGGTAGCAAAAACACACAGAAAAGTTTTGTAATTTCTCATTAAATGTCATGTCAGATTCATCAAAAATCAGTTCATTTTTCCTTTTTTAACTTGTTTAAATTGAGAAACCCAGATATAGACCTGTAAATGATATAAAACACTTTGTACATGCAGCACATCATAAATAGGAGAAGCATGGTTTTGTTTTCTTTTCCTGGATTGGAATACAATCGTGCTTTGAAGTTTAGTAGTTCCACGTTGGGGAGCCTACTCTCCGAGCAGAAGAGAGGAACTGTTGATGCCCGAATACCTCCTGAAGTTGGATTAAAATGATTTGAAAGGATATCTAGGTTTAAAAGAAATATCAAGAATGGTAGGAAGGTGGTGGTTCCACATGACAAGGCACTGGCATAGACAGTCACTTACCAACAGATCGCAGATAATGTATTTGTGATATCACCTTGGGATCAAGAAATGTCATTCACTTTGGTAAATGCTTAAAAATGTCAAATTTACACTTGACACATTTATGCTCAACCAGGACATGTTTAGTGTCTGAAGCTGCTTCTTTACTTTAACACAAGAGTTATAAGGGTAATGTAAATTCCAGGAACTTTACATAACTGTTACGTTAATGCAGTTCAATATCATTTACAAACTCCATGCTAGAGTCGTCACACACTTTCTTCCCAACGGTGTTACAATTAGACTTGCTTATGTGGTTTCAGATACTGTACGACATACTATGATCTATACAAACAGACAAAAGGACAGGCAATATTCAGGCTGCTGCTGCTGTTTTTTAGCTAATGTATGTTGTTTTGTTTGTATAAATTGTCACGTCGTCATATCTACAACTAAAGAAGCAACATCTGGACAACAGGCAGGATGACAAAGGATGACATTTGGGATAAGGGCAAAATTGTGTGCATTTTATTCTGTGCCCAATGAGTTTCTGTAAAACGCAGAAGCTGTGTGTACATATTTATGCTGTTCTGTCTCGGTGGAAAAGGTATAGTAAGTAAGGCGTGTAATGTAAAGTAAATGTCACTGAAGTATTAATGCATGTCCCACAGCGAGTCCGACCCCGAATGGGCTCCCATGTAAGATGCCCTGCTCACTGCACAGTTCCTGCGAAAACTGCACCAGCCAGGCCATGGGGTGTGTGTGGTGCAGCAACACCGGACGCTGTGTGGATTCCAATGCCTACGTCGTCAGCTTTCCCTATGGGCAGTGTTTGGAGTGGCAGACCGGAGACTGCAGATGTGAGCATTTGACTTACATACATACACACAAACAGTAGCGGTGTAGCCTGTCCAACCACCACCTTCTTCCCTTAGTTCTAATTCAAGTTCACGTTTATAGCACATTATCATACACAAAAGGTCATTCAGTGTGCTTTACAGAAATAGAATACAAAATGAAATAAAATAGAATAAAATAGAATAAAATAATGAAAGAATTAAAAAGACAAAAAGAAGACCAACCCAAGTATGGACACAAAAACATAGAAAACAAGAGAGATTGAGACAGATTCTTTCAAACGTTCTGTATAATTTGATTCTTAAAATGTAAACATTATAGTCTCCATTATAGAAAAGCTAGCTGAAGTGGTGAAAACTGCTGTGAGTGGTGAATGGAACCAGGCAACCAAAGCATGATTCCAAAAGTTCTCCTCAGAAAAAGTTCTTACCAAAAAATGGTTCTGAATACACTGCCTGATGTTTGAGACATTATTATGATATTATGATAGTATTATGATAGTTTTGCGATACAGTTTTGGACTAAAACTGGTAGATTGGTGCAGGCACAATACTTTTTTGGTTTTGGATAATAAATTAATTTGCTGTATTTGTGTTGTAGGCATTTAGTCATTAGTGACCTCTGGTTCCATTCACTACCACTGTAAAGAAATCGAAGTCAGTAAATTTCCCCACACTGAACAATTTCACATCAAACCACTCTGAATGATTTTATGATCTCAACCATTGAAATATTCAGACATAATCAATGGAATTTCCTTTTAAATACTTTATTTTTATGTCAATGTACTCCAAGCTGCAAATGTGGTACTACAGTTTAGCTGATGTTTGTAAGGGCAATATAGCAAAATATAATATTACTACACTTCAAGACATTTTGTCAATACTTGGTGAAGTATTGTGGTATAATATATTTGCCACATCACCCTTCGAGACAATCTTGGGAGCAACAATGCCGCCATCTGTGTTTATATGCAGTCATGCGCCTCATCTGTTCCTTTCTCTTTTACTTTGTCCATCCTATCATTCTCCCTCTCTATTTCTCCCATCTGTTGTTATTAAGGCCTGAGGGAGATTGAGTTCTGTTAGAGCAGACACTGTAAATTTCCAGCCTGCCGCTCAGGCGCGCTCACCGTAAACTCCTCCACTCGAAAATCCATCAAGTATCGACATCTGTCCGACCCTACACACGAGGACATGTTCCAGTGAGAGATCCAGCTCCGATTGTAGATCATCCTCATTCCCTATCAGGCTCGACTCTTTTGATGCGCTATGAGCATGTATAGATCGCTTGCTTTTAAGTGTACATGACATCAAGAAAATTTGGTTTTGATAAGCCATATTCAGAAGCAACTGGAAGCATTTAAAAACTCTGTGGCAGAATTTATACGGTGGAGAATTTAGGTTATGTATTATCACCACATCAGCTAATTATTACCAGTCATCATCAACAAAACAAATTGTAATCTGAATTTAATTGAATAATTGTGACGTTTTATCAGACTGGCTAAATGAACAGAGCCGATTCATTCCTATTGTTTTCTATAAGAGCCTTTATGGTGGATTCACTTATCCTTGTCTAGACGCACTCATATCTGCACAACTTGAACTGCTGGTCTCTTGCATGTTGTTTTCTCGGATGCTGACAGTAGAGGATCATAAAATAAGATTTATCATGAAAGAAGCATCATTAGGGTCAACTCTCTGTTGGAAATAGGAGGAGGATTAGCTATGTTAGAATTTTGATGAGGGCTCATTTTTCTATTGGGGAAAGTTCAACCTCATTTTTCTATTGGCAGAGTAAACACTGTGCCGCAGTTCCCTGGTCTGCAATTCCCTACAGATCTACCTGTTGTGATTGAGGATAATTTAATTAGGAAAAAAAGTGCAGTTTTCACATTTAAACAAAGCTCCAGACGGAGATAAAGAAACGCATTGTGCCTGACAGCACAATAATACGTGTCTAATCAAAATGGAAATGAGCGTGACTCCGCTAGCTTGGTATTCTCTGCAAATACGGCCTTTTGAATCTAAAAGGCGAGATAAAAGAAATACCTCCCGCATAATGTGCCATCAAACCGCATGGCAACCATGTTCATTGTGTTTTCCTCAGCAGACTTTTCAGTTTGATCAGAGCATGTCTACACAGTTTTATGTTCTGTTAAAAAAAAATTTAAAAAAAGCCCCATCACCTCTACCGTTTTCGAGCTCAAACAAATGCTTCAACATTCTCCGCACAATTACTCTTCAAAAACTTCCCATCCAACTTCATTTTGAAGAAAACTTCCCACTTCAGCACCAACTTTGAAGCAAAAGCTTTTATTTTTTGATTCTCTGCATGCATGTACAGCTCTGTTTCTTCTTTTTTTTTTGACATTGAAGGACATGTTTTTGGGGCAGTACAACCTGGAAGCTTTCCTGTAGCCTGTAGAGGTATTTATCGCTTGAGGCTGGTGGGTGGGTGGGGGTTTGGGGACTCAGCCTCTCCGATCTGGCTCCACAATTTAAAGAATGTTCCTCTGAATGCAGTGGAATTGGGAGCCCTGCTGGAAATGGACCCACTCTCCCAGAAGGTCACGTATTTGGGGACGTAATTAGAAAACTCTCTTCTCTTTGCGCACTGACCTCTGAGGTTGTCATTTTTGTTGGTCCATGCGAAAAACCAACGTCGTTCTTAGAGATCACTCCATCACTGGTACTGATTACCGATGAAACTTTTATGCTTAACCTTAAGTCCATATTCCCACAAATGCCTTCAACCCTTTTTCACAGCAGTCATTAAATGCAGTTTCTCAACTCAGTCCACCTGTTCTTATCCATACGACTTGTTCAAACAGACAGTGCAGACATGCATGTTTGAGAATTGGCAATGTAAGTACAGGCCATTTTAAAGGGAAAAAAAAGTTCACATTTCTCACATAAGGGAAATCCATTAGGCAGTGTTATATCTAATAAAGAGAATGTCTGCATGATGGAAGCAACCCCTCCATATGAGCTAATGCTAAAGCTCACATTAGAAATAGTCAGTGTGATGTTATACTCTGAGGAGGACCCATTGTCTCATACAAGGTCTTTCAGAAAACCTTAACAAAATAGAAGAAATTATGGTGTGTAATACAAATGTTCGTAAATCATAAATACGAGCAGTGTACATTATTTTCTTTAGAATTCAAATTAATATGATGGCTATTAAACCTTAAAACTCACAGCATATTAGTACAATTTGATTTCAAGATATAAAAACATATAAAAACTAATGTGTTTGTTCTCCTACACACTCGCTGTTGGCGGCTCTTTCGCTCGGCGTGCCGCCGCTCCCCCGGACCCCCTCCCTCTGTGGGTTTTCCGCTCCCACTTGTGGGCAGAAACAATCCTGAAAGTTCTCCAGGGTTCAAAGATCTTGTGTTTGTTCTGTTTGTTTCTAAGACCAAAAATGTAATAAACCTGGACATTTTTGTTCTTTATGTTCATTTGCATGTGATGTCATTTTTAAAACCCCAGTAGCGGTTATTATTATTGCATGTTTTTAAATGACAACAACTTTGGTTCTATGTGACATAGCAACACCAAACAAAGCTCAGCATGACGTCTGACACCGTAAGTACCAGCACAAACCGGGAGAACTATCATTTTAAGGAGCTGTTTTGCCATATGACGACAATTTACCACTTGTTGCGCTTCCGGCACGAATCCGTGCCGCTGTGTTCTAAGGGTTAACCTTGTAGATAAGAGGCTCATACCTTTATTGTTTTTGACAGTGAAGTGCAGTACTAAGAACCAAGGCTTTCAAAGCACAAAGGACCACAAACAACCACTTTTCAGGAGAACCAGGGACTGATTCTGTGGACCACTCCTGAGCTTAAAAACAGCTTTCACAAAATGGCCCTGGGTCTAGAAAAATGACTTTATTTCCTTTTCTTCAGGACATCTTAGCTTACTTTAGAACTGTTTCTTACTAGTTTTGTCACTGAGCCATTAGTGCAGTTTAATCCATAACTTGAGACAAACTAAAAGCAGCACCTGGCTCCAGATGACCAGGATAGCATGTGTCTATATTATGCGTTTCTTAACAACACCTTTCCACCATCCTTAATTTGCTGCCACAGACATTCACACTTCTGGTGTGTTGTGAGGAGCTGAATTGTGTCAGTGATTATTATTATTATTATTGCTGACTGATTGTCACTGAGTAACACAAAACTGCGATGCACTACTTCAACTACTACCAACTACTCAAACACCAACTACTCGAACCGTACCTTACTACTACCAAAGCTACATCCACATCCTGACAAAGCTACATCCTGACAAAGCATGCTGATTTCCAGTATTACAATTTCAGTTAATTGCTCTGCAGTGGGTAGTGCTGTTTCCTCACAGCAAGAAGGTCTTGGGTTTGGTGCCGGTGCTGTCTGAGTTCTTTCAGTGTGAAGCACAAAGACATGCATGTCCGGTGGATTGGAGATGCTAAAGTGCGCCTAGGAGTGTCTGTGCTTCTCCGCATATCATCCTATGTGTGCTGGTATAGGCTCCAGTGGCCCTGTTTGGGATGAGTGGTTCAGATAATGAATAGAAGTCTTACCTCGCATATAGTCTTAGTTCTCGTTTATACTATATGGACAAAAAGTTTTGGGACGCCTGACCATTACATCAACAGGGACTTTAATTAGGGTGACCAGACGTCCTCTTTTCCCCGAAAATGTCCTCTTTTTGAGACCTGGAAATTGCGTCCGGCCAGGGTTTTAGAATTGTCCGGGATTTTGAGCGAGGTAGCAGTTTTAGGCTTCGAATATCTCCCTGATATCTCCCTGCACGTTCTCAGCCTACCGTCACTGGTTGTTCGTCTTAACCTTAAAAAAAATTAATTTGTCAGCACCGCAAGTAGCACCAATCACTGCCATCAGCACCGGTTTCCTTGGTTACAACAAGCACATGGCGCTCGATA
>JBBPCZ010000156.1:22864754-22882665 GCA_037974445.1 Brycinus macrolepidotus | reverse complement strand
CTCCATATTAAAGTCTATGTATTTGAATGCAATGTCATTAAAGTCCCTGCTGGTGTAATGGTCAGGCGTCCCAATACATTTGTCCATATAGTATATCTCCACCTTGTTTTATTTTATATACTATATTGATCCCAGAAGAAATTACTTGAGTCCTCTGCATGTAACCCATTCACCTGAGTGAAGCAGTGGCCAGCTGACAATGGCGCAGTGTCCAGTGTATGGGGACAGTACCTTGCTCAAGGGTACCTCAATGGTGCCACTGACTGTCCTGCAATTCAAACTCACCACCTTCTGATTGCAGGGGCAACTCCCTAACCACCAGGCCAGCCGCTGCCCTCCATGACCAGCTTAAAGATAGATGGTTCAAGAAATGGATAATGGATTAACATTAGATTTACTTTCTGTTTTAACTGTTCAAGTCTGTACTTTCTTCTGTTGTAATATGAAGACGTTGCTTTTTTTTTTTTGCATCAAATGTACAAATAACTGTAATATTAAAATAAAAATATATTTCCTTTTCCACTTACAAATACACGTTTAGAATCTGCACTTTCTAAAGTATTTCCCTCTTATTATCGTGCTACGAGTGAGAAATATCAAAATAATTATTAAATATCAAATTCCACCTCGCCAATAATGACAGTGACTTCTAAAGTTAAGAAGTTGTTCCATCATCATTTACCCTCCAGAAAAGGGCGTAACATCAGCTGTTTTGTAAATGTCAGAGTCTGAAAGACTAGCAGTTGTCTCATCTGAAGGGGACGGCTGGTTAAAAGTGCTACCCTGGTCCCAAGAGTACATCAGAGCAAGTGTGAACTCTTTGAGGTGTAAAGGTTTGGCAGGAAGGGATGCTTGGCCCCCTCTCCTGTCTTCTCTCCTCTTCCCTTTCTCTTTCGTTTAGTGCCCCACCACCTGTTCCTTTAATGTGTGTCTGCAAGTGTCCACCATGACAGCTTCTGTTGTGGCATTTTCAATACAGAGCAAAAGAACAAAAAAAAAAAAAAGGAGCAAAAAAAACCTTTCATGTTGAAATATTTCACCCTCAGAAGATGAAGTCCACTCAGGGCCAAAGTGTGTGAAATGTATCCTGTGTCAGGGTGTTTGATGTAAATGCTGAAGCTTCCGCTTCTCACACACTTATTTCATTTGGATTATTTCCAGCTAACATTTCGAACTCCTGCATGCAGGGTTTTAGGAACCACATTTTCACTGCTTTCCTATTCTGTGATGCTCTTTGTTTCTTAATGAGCCACTATCTAATTTACACACTCTCTCTTTCTCTCTATCAATCTATCTATCTATCAATCTATCAATCTATCTATCTATCTGTCTGTCTATCTGTCTATCTATCAGTCTATTTATCTGTCTATCTATCTATCTATCTATCTATCTATCTGTCTATCTATCTGTCTATCTATCTGTTTATCTATCTAACTATCTGTCTATCTATCAATCTATCTATCTATCTATCTGTTTATCTATCTAACTATCTGTCTGTCTATCTATCGGTCTATCTATCAATCTATCTATCTATCTATCTATCTATCTATCTATCTATCTATCTATCTATCTATCTATCTATCTCTACTTACTTCTTCTCACTCACTGTCTCTTTCTCTCTCACTCTCTTTTACTCACTTTCTCTCTCATTCTCTCATTTACTCACTTTCTATTTTGTTCTCTCATTTACTCTCTCTCTACTTACCCTCATTCGTTCTAACTCTCACTCTCTCTCAGCCTCTCTCTCTCTTATTCTCTTTCTTACTCATGTCCTCACTCTCTCTCTCTCTCTTTCTCTCTCTTTCTTTCTCTCACTCTCTCTTCCTCTTACACACTCTCTTTCTCACTCTTATACACTCTCTCTCTCCCTCTCTTTTGCCTCTCACTGTATCTCTCTCTTTTCTCTTTCTTATTCACTTTCCCCTCTCTCTCCTACTCTTACTTACTCTCTCTCTCTCTCACTCTCTCTTCCTCTTACACATTCTCTTTCTCACTCTTATACACTCTCTCTCTCTTCTCTTTCTTATTCACGTTCCCTCTCTCTCTTACTCTTACTTACTCTCTCTCTCTCTCTAGCTCAGAACTGTTCGAGTCTCCATTCCTGCAGTCAGTGTTTGGAGCAGCCAGCCTGTGGCTGGTGTGGAGACCCCAGTGATACAGGCCAGGGCCGCTGTCTTGAAGGGTCCTACCGCGGACCAGTGAAGAGATCGAACAAGCGGAGGGATGAGAAACTGGACGCGAGCCTGTGCCCTAGAGAAAGTGGCTATGACTGGGTCTTCATCCAGTGCCCAGGTGTGGAAATGCAAACGCATATACGAACTCAGGATGAGTAGATTATTTAAATATGCAACTCTTAGTATTCAAGTAGCACAAATGATTAAAACGTCAGTCCCTAATGTGCATTTACACAGATATGGCCTCATGCACATTTTCAACTTATGGCCTTATCTGTGTTTCAGCTTGTCAGTGTAATGGCCACAGCACCTGCGTGGACGGAAGCGTGTGTGAGCATTGTAGGGACTTCACTACAGGACAGCAGTGTCAGTCCTGTCTGCCAGGGTACTACGGTGACCCCACCAATGGAGGGACATGCCGAGGTACACACGCGGGGGGTGCACTTAAAAAAATAAAGTTTCTGAGTCAGAAACATGTGGTTGAAACTGTTCGTATGTGAAAATGTGCATATGTGCATATTTCACATCAAACGTGATTATATGCACCATTTCAAGTAACACGTGATCACATGGTTCTTGTACACTTTTTGTAAGAGTGTGCATCACTGAAAAAGAGGGAACCTACGCCAGCAGGATCTCACAACCTTACATGTCAGTTTCAGTGTCAGTGAAAGAGAGGAGCCTGTTATGAACCTGCAAGACGTCAAATCTGCATTTGTTTTAGTTCATTTGTTTCAGCTTGAGAGTGTAAGACCATCAACATATCCTATAAATGTACATGAAAACAGAGTCTCTTCTTTGCTGATACTATTACAGTGCCATAACAGCTGTTTAAAATAAGACATGAAAAAGGCAGAAAAGCACAGCTGTTTTGCACCCGTTCATTCCCAGTCAACTAGCGAATCCATGTCTCTTTACTGTTGTGTAGAAGCTGGATGCCCTGCATGCTTAAGTAATATCTACAAGAATAGCATTCACTAAAAGAACAATGCATGTGAATATAACCTAGATGCAATAAGGACATCCATCCATCCATCCATCCATCCATCATCAGAACCAATTACCCTTAACCAGTCTCACATGGAGTGCTGGAGCCTATCCCAGCGGTCACGGGGCAAAAGGCAAAGAAACACCCTGGACAAGTCACCAGTCCATCACAGGGCAGACACACATACAAACAAATTCATGTGCACATTCACACCTAGGGGTGATTAAGCATCTCCAGTTCACCTGGCATGCAAGTCTCTGGACCATGGGAGGACACTGGAATACCCAAGGGAACCCCAATTATGGATTAAGATTAGATTTACATTCTGTAATAACAGTTCAAGCCTGCACTTTCTTCTACTTGCTGCAAAGTTAAAATACAATAAAGATATTTCCTTTTACACTTACAAACACAAGTTTAGAAGCTGCGCTTTCCAAAGAACTTCCCTATTGTTCCAGACCCACGAGTGAGAGATAGTAAAATATCAACTACACCACACCAATTATGACAGCGACTTCTAACCCGGAATACCTGGTGGACAAAGACACAGGGAGGCAACAAGGACGGACTACACCAAATGTTCAGAATCTCCAAAAATGTCCGGAGTTCATGGATTTCCATGTATAAATCTGAAATCTGTGGAATCATACACATTAGAGATTAGGTTAATTTTGGAGTATTCCTATAAGAAGTGTGCAAACCTGGATAGAGCTCTTCATTATTGTGACTTTTCTACAGAGTGATTCCATAGACCTCCATACTTTTATTGCTTTCTGAACTGAAAACACAGAGAGGAGATGATGGAGAGAGTGCACAAGTATTGGAGATGAGGAGAATGATCCAGAGAGAGAGAGAGAGCAAGAGGACGAGGGTGGTGTAATAACATCACTCTCCGTTGAAGCGCATTTTCGCCACATTCTGGGTGACATTAAATCACTCTTAATCATTTTCTTATTTCCTGAAGTTGACCACCCCCTTCCCTCTAAAGCAGCAACTGAGAACACAGTACGTACTTGATGGATGTGAACATCTACATAATGATGTACTTGTATATCCTTCCCTCTCTCTCGCTCTCTCTCTTTAGGTCGGTATCGCTCTCTCCCTTCTTCTTCGCCGCACTTTTTTAACACCTCTGCGAGGGGGGGATTTAATATATTATGTGCTGGTGTAGTTGCATGCTTGTGTTTAACGCTCTGATTGCAGTGGCTGGTGATTCTGCAGTGTCGTTTGTCAGCGTTAGCAGAGATTTACCTCCACTTGTACCATAATGCTTTAAAAGCCTCTGATCTGTAAGAGAGAGATGGAGAATGGCCCTCTTTTATGAAACATCGAGAAGGGGGGACGATATCTCTGATCTCTGCCTCAGTGTGTGTGAGTCTGGGTGTGTGTGTGTGTGTGTGTGTTTATTTGTACGTGTGTGTATGTGAGTGAAGTGTCTGAGGGATGGCCCATCAAAAAGAGATCAGGGTAAAATATGACGCTCAGCTGGCTGCCCTTGAAAACAGCGATAGAAGGAAAATGGAGTTTAAGGAAGATCGAGGACAGATGTCCTTTAGAAGGCTCTCCTCTATTTGAAAGAGAACAAGAGATGGATTTTACGCTGACCACGTCGGACAGGTCTATGTGTCGTGAGTGTGGATGTGTCACGGACTGGACCTCTAGACTCGTCATTTTGGGTCACCTTGGACAGAAAGTTTTTTCCAGCTGAAATCCGGCCAGATCTTTACACACATGGGTTTGTTTTAATGCAATGTCAGGACCAAAACAACTGCTCATTCAACGTTTCATCGGAAGTCAAAGGAAATAATAGGGGAGTTTTTTTTCCAATCTTTGCTGCAGTGACAGACTCTACTCTTCTGGAAAGGCTTTACATTAGATCTGGGAATATTGCTGTGAAGATTTGATTGCAGCCATGAGAGCCATGCTGGATAATTACTTCTGGATCACAAATGCCACTCCATCTCATTCCAAATGCACTGGATGGAGCTTCACGACTCCATAACCCACAGCCATTGGCCATGGTGGCACTGTGGCAACGCAACACAATGGATCCTGTTAATTCTCAATGGAAAGCATAGGTTCCATCAGATGCAACCATGCAATGATGGCGTGTTGGATTCGGGGGTGTGGTGCAGCGACAAGTTGAGTGAAGATGGACTTCATGCAAATGAATTTGGCCTATGCAATACATCTACCCAATCAGGAAGCAAGAAGCATTTGCATGGTTTGTGTCTACAGCTGTTTAGCCTAAATGGTTAAACATGACTGTTTACGTCCAGAACTCAACTTCAAGAGGGGATAACAGTTGTGTGATGTTAATATTCTGGAGTCATTGTTGTTGAACGCAAGTGATAATCAGAACCTTATCCTAACCAAACCTGTTTAACCTTATCAGTCCTTTGGAAAAAAGCAGTCTAACAATACACAGTACATTAACTTTCTGGTTATTTAAAATAGTAAAAGCATTTATCTTCTATTCTATATGTAACAGACATTTTCTAACTTTAATTAAAAGGAAATGGTTCTGTTTAAAAAAAAGTGAATGATGGAGCTTTTATTAAAAAGCACAATGTCAGGATCATTTGTGGGTTCTGATGAGATAGGTGAATCAAGGTCAGGACATTTTTGTCCTAAAAAGAAAGAAACACACAAACACACACACACCTCTCTTTCCCTTGTGATACACTCTTTTAGTACATGCTCAAAGCTGGACCTGCTAACAGCTGTGCAGTGGGCCCACCTGTCAATTCATGAGCTTTGAGTAAGACTCAAGCTGGCAGTTTTGTGCTTCCCTGGTCGGCTGACATTTCTCTTTGGGTGAGCGGACCGAGTGAGTGTATGAGGACAGAGTAAGTAGGTTACAGTTCACTTACTGTAATTCAAGGGTAACATTGTGAAGGTTATCTTCCTTGTTTCTTAAATGAATGTTCATGCTTAGTTAGGCAAAGCCTGAATTAATACCTACTTGTATTCATTTTAAACTAATTGTTGAGTTGTGGGTCTCTAGAATGGAAGCTCTGTCATTCAAACCACAGCAGGAATGTGTGACAAGCCTTAATTAAAAGGTATGTCCACATACTCTTGGCCATGTAATGTACATTATAGTTTTACTTATTGACCATTTTATCAGATACATCTACCACTGGAGTGCGTTTTGAACTGTTGTAACAGATCTTCCCCCACTGTCCAATGATTAATGGAACAACCACCGGGGCTGCCAACATGGGACCCCCACTGACCAGATATTATTTTAATGGTGATGTGAGATTGCTCCACTAGCCAGCCTAAAATGTTTAGCCAGCAGTATTTCTATGGTCAGAAACTTACCATTAAGGGTTAGAGAGAGGCTAACGTATGTTGTTCAGAAACAGGTGAACCGTTGTTTATGACTGTATAGGAATGTGTTCTAGTAAGGTAGACGTGTCCAGTTCCCAGTTAGTATTCCCAGTAAATGTCACTGCACTTGATACACCAGTACCACACACTCTAGCATATTATTATCACTAATGGGACGGTCCACCTCCTAAATATTATCTGGCGCCTCTTTCCATTGGTGGTCCCTTTCCATTGATAGAAAGTGTAGAAGGCAGCAGATATATTGCAGCAATAGATGGGCTACAGTCTGTAACTATAAACCTACAAAATAAATGTGGTTGGTGTTTCTGATGGTCAGTGAGTGTAGATTCAAGGTGCTTAATGAATTGGCCTCTCAGTATAAAATTATTGAGTAAAAGAGGGAGTTGTGGAGAGAGCAAGATACAGTTACACGTTCCTTTTTGCTTCTTTTCTCATTTTTTCTCTCTCTGTTTATGCCGCCTCTCTCCTCTAGCCACCCTGTTGTGAGGGCTGCACTGCAGAGTGCAATTAAAAAGTTTATTGCTTTGGTTGTAGCATGCTGTGTTAGCCTGGCAAATTCTATTATGCTTCCATGGAGACTGGCTGTTACATTGCTGTTTGGAGTTCTTGGTGTCTGTTGGTAGCAGTCTAGAATGTGTGAAAAGGGTGTGTGTGTGTATGCAAGAAGCCGCGTGCACGTGTCAACTGGCTGCTCAGTATGAGTGGTAGGGCATGGCTTATAATAATGGCTAAAATCTGTGGAAAGAGACTGATATATCAGATAGGTAATAAAATGCTGCAGACCTATGCCATCTGCTGGTTGCATACAAAGCATTCTAAATTGCCCTTCAATTTGTCCAGTTTTAGACAACGGAGTCACTAAAAACTGAAACTTTGGTGAAACCATCGTTACGCAAACGTAAAAGTAGCAACAAGTGCAGTGGAATAGCTGAATATTTGTTGAACCATATAACCTGTAAACATGAAAACTAAAAATAAACTGTGGTGCTATTAAACAGCAGTACTAATACCTCCCTGTGACGCCTTTTGCTGCTCTGTGGTTATGTGACAGTGATGTCATCCACGTGACCCCATTTGCAGGCCGTTTTGGAAAAATGCTTGTAAAAAGTTTATTTCTGTTTATTACTGTTACTTAATCTTTTGGAACATATGCTCAGTTAGTATAACTTAATATGGGTGTGACTGGGCACACTGTAGCCAAATACACACTTGTTTGGCCTTAGTTGAATGGCACTTAGCGTGAGGGTGCCAGCGCGTATGCACTCACTCATTGTCAGTGTAGTGTAGGGACTGAGACTAACTGGAAAGTTTAAAACACAAAGCTAACGGGCTAGCTAGCCACTTTAACTAATTTATATAGGCTATGTACTGCCTCTATAGTGCCCACTGTGGGGTCTGGAACGCTTGAAAATTGTGCTGTTCATTTTTAGCAACTAAATCTCCATTTTAGGCATCAGTCTCAAAATGAGCAGTGCAATACATTACATGTGAGTGCTGTGGAGCAGACATGACCCCATGTGACTTCGGGATTGGGTCTCATGCCTGTGGGAAGGATGTGCATGCACGTGATGTTCTTTTCATGTTGAATTTTGTGTGAACTGTTGTACCTCTGGTGTGTGTGCATGCGTATATGTGTGTGTATTGGTGTACTGGCTGTGTGAGGACTGCAGCTGTAGTCTTCCCGGCAGCCTCAGAGCTGGTATTTCAGTCATACTGACCCTACAGCAATGCTATTCCTAGAGTTTGGTTGGTCATCACCCACATACACACATGCACAAAATACCCTGAGTTTTTCTCTCTTACCATCTGACCTGAATAAGTCATCCAGCGCTTCAGGTACAAAGCACATACCTGCTTGTTCAAATTTGCCATAATAGCCAAGGAAGGGCTTCGAGAGTCATGAGACAGGAAGGTTACATCAGAAGCTTTCAACTGGAGTCAAATGTGTTTTCTATAGATACAGAAAAGGGAATGTCGAATATATGGTTAATTCTGCACTGGCCAATTAATTCTGTGATAAATTTGATTAGACAGCATTTATTTGGATATTCTTTTCATTTGGATTCTTTAATTTTCAAAAACAGATGCTTTCTAAGGTTACCAGTGAGGGAAATACCAAAGGAAGTGTAACATTAGCATTTCTCCATTAAACTTATCAAGTTCTCATTTTGATGAAGTAAAACAAGCATCCTGTTAAGAACAGATTAAAACTGAACACCGACATAAAAAACCTTAAATGCTTAAACACTTAAATGCATAGCCTAAGAGTGATTCTTAAAAAATACCAAAATATCTCAGACTAATTCAGGCACAGACTCTAGAAGACATTAGCATCAGATTTACATTTATGGCATTTGGCAGACGCTCTTCTCCAGAGCGACTTGCAATCATTAGTCACAGGGACAGTCCCGCTGGAGCAACTGAGGGTTAAGTGTCTTGCTCAAGGATACAGTGGTAGAAAGTGGGGATTACAGGCAGGTTCACAGGCAAGGGTTTTACACACTAGGCTACTACCACCCATTATCCTTTAAGTCCTGTAAGTAGTGAAGTCGGGCTTCTAGCACACTGCAGACGCTCGATCAGATTGAGACCAGGAAAACCAAGTCGACAACTCTTTGTAATGTTCTTCAAACCATTCCTGAACAGCGTTTGTAGTCTGGCACGGAACATTATCCTGCCTGAACATTATCCTTGCCGTTAGGGTATAGCGTTACCATGAAGGGGTGTACTTGAACAATATTTAAGTGATATGTGTCAAAATAACATCCACATGAATGCCAGGTCCCTAGGTTTCCCAGCAGAACATTTCTCAGATCATACATTTGGTTGTCCACATGAGGTAAAAGATATAATGATGTTAATCAAACTAGGCCAGACCAGCAAGCTGTGATGCACTGTGTGGTCTGACAACTTTCTGTCATAGCCAACATTAACTTTTTCAGCAATTTTGTGCTACAGAAGTTTTTCAGACCAGACAGGCTAGCTTTTGCACATCGATGAGCCTTGTGCTGTCATGACACAGCTATCCTTCCTTTTAGCAGGTACCTCTCCACTGTATACTGAGAACACCACACAGGACCTGCGGTTTTGGTGATGCTCTGACCCAGTCATCTAACCATCACAATTTGGCCCTTGTCAAAGTTGCTCAGATTCTTATGTTTTCCTATTGTGCCTGCTTTCAAAACATCAACTTCAAGAACTGACTGTTCACTTGCTGCCTAATATATTCCACCACTTGACAGGTGCCCTTGTAAAAAGATAATCAAAATTATTTATTTAACCTGTCACTAGTTTTTATGGTGTGGCTGATCATTGTATAAATATATACATGGCTGGCTTATTCAGACATCCACCTCACCGTACAAAAGACCACAAAAAAGTCTACACTGTTTATCACCCAGCCATTGGCAGTAAAAGAGTGAAAGCATTTTAAGTTATCAGACAACAAGAAACATGCAAAAGTTACAAGAAGATCGTGAAAGGAAAGCACAATACATTTGATTTGTCATCTCAAAGTGTGAGTTTAGTGATATTTGTATACTAGTCTGTCTTGAGGGTGACACTAAAACCAGGAGCTGAGAGCCTATTTGTTGGCAAAGGATGAAGTGGAGAACACTGATCACTAACCAAAATCCTGAAGGTGATAAATAAAACAATAGTTCTAATTTGCTAACGTTACCCATTACCGCTTATGTGGCTTCAGAAAACTGTACTGAGCGGCTACAATCATGGCTTCTATGGCAACATAAGGCGTAAGAGCAGAGACTACTAATGCAACGTTATGGGAATGATTTTGGACTGCAGTAACAAAAATACTTAATCACACATTCAGAAACACCAATGAATATTCAAAGCCTGTAAAATGCCATTTGGGCCAGCTCTACACAAATGCAATGTAAATTTGAAGGAGTTGGACTTTTGGCTTGTTGTACTTCTTATGTTAACTCATTAAAACTTTCTTTTAGTGTAGAGTGATTAGTGAGTGTAATTATTTAAAGAAGTTGAGCAAAGAAGAATAAGTGTGAAGAAGATTAGTTAATATAGTACATAGTTAGTATAGGGTTAATATTACTGAAGTAACTTCTTCTCCTCATCACTGATTGCAGTATATTCTGTGTATTAATGAAAGTGCCTCCATAGCAGAGGTATTGATAGCAGCCTGAGCTGTAGATGGCTCTTGCACTGCTCTCTATTCCGCACTCATAATCTTTTTAGCGCTACTTTTAGATGACAGACACCAAGGACGCGGCCTGCACTTGTCTGCTTTACACTGTTCACCTGCAGGGAAGTGATTCCCTTGCTCTCACAAACACATTCTCTGACACCAGTGGCTGTCTGATCCACAGTGCCTCGCGCCCGGCAAAGCAACTCTGGCATCTAATCATGTTTTGCCAGTTCTGGTTTGTGTTCAACATGCTTCTATTGGGTTTCGGGTGATTGGAGTTTGTGTGAAGGTCATGCTCAGTGCAAAGGCTCCATAAGTAACTTTATGGAATTTTCTCAAGGGATTGTTCATTCGTACATGGTGTGAGGTGGAGAGTTGTTGATAGCAACAGGAGGATAGAGTTTCAGTGCTAGTATAAGGTGTGCATTGAAGGTCATTGCCGAAGACGCTCTCTGTTGTACCGGTTTTATATTTACAGTAGGGCCGTCACAAATACTCGATTTAAAAAAAATGCTAAACATGTATGATCTCAACTCATCTGCTTGGTGGTTATTTTGCACTTTGAATAATAAATGCGATCTGCAGGTCATTATAAAGCTGAGTTGTGTAGTCGAAACATTCTACACAAAGGGGGAGTTATAAGAACTCAAATAAAACAATAATCAGAATAAGAGGAAACACACAAGCAGGATCCCATTAATTAATTATGTTTGTATTTACAAAGTTGATGTATATGAAATAAAACTGAACGATTACCCTCATAAACTGAGCATATGACTATATAACCAGTAGTGACAGTGCCCTGTGCTAGATTTATTTCAGTCTCAAGTAAAGATTTCAGATTTGTATTCCATATAATCAGATTGAATTTTGGTAGCCTGGTAGATAAGTGGTAATGAATAGTGCGGTGTCACGCCCACTGCTCTGCCCACCTAAGGGAGATGACACTCGCTAGACTTCACAGTCACACAGTCACAGCTGTAACTCATTAGGACTCATACTAAATTGTATTCAGTCTGTTGACTGTTGTGAAGATTTTTGCATTCAAACCAAGTGTCTAGACTTTGTTTCTTGTATCCTATGGTTCTTTTGGCTGATTTTTTGACTACCTTGCTTGTTCTCTACTAAAATTCATGCCTCAGGCTTTGATACATCTTTTATCCAATATTTCCTTGGTTTTTGGACCTTTTTTACTACATGTTTCGGGTTGCCCCTTGGAACTGTTTTTAAAAGTTCTTTCATGACATTCGGCTAATCCCAATTCTTCACTTGTGGAGAGGCTAATCAGCCAATAAGGTCCAAATGATTACCCATATTAGCATTTTGAAATGTCAATTAAACAAACAACTAGAGGAAGTGGATTTGTTATGGAACCTGTTAACAATCAGAATATAACTGTTTATGATTTTAAAATTGCATTATTGTTCAGTGTTGATAATGAATATTGAAATCTGGACTTCCTTTGTTATGGAATTCATTTTTTTACTTTCGATTTGCTTTTTACTGCGTGGACAGATTGAAGTCTACACTTTTTGACCTGATGTGAACAATCAACAACAGCACAACAAAACTGTAAAGGATGATGTTCTTTCTTTCTATAATTTTTCATCAAATTCAACAGATCACCTCTTCTTCTTCTCACTTTCAGCAATATTCAGCATTTCTCTGCTGGTTTCAATGATTTATCCCTGAGCAGTAATAAATATCACCACCCTTTTATTGGTATCAATGGGTATTGTCAACAAAAAGTTCTAGATTGTATTCATTCTCCAAAGCTCAGAACTTTCTGTTGATACTGGCCCGACACCACTGAGACCGATACACTGCCAGTTAAACCTGTTGAACTGAGAAGAACACAAAGCATGTTTATCACATCTGTACACTTTACAGGTCAAAAAAGGTCTTTGATTTGGATTATGGAACTGAGCATCCTTTACATAGATACCATGTCATAGATATTTACATTCACGGCATTTTGCAGACACTTTCACCCAAAGCGACTTCCATTCCCTAACTACAAGGGACAGTCTCCCTGGAGCACCTTGGGGATAAGGGTCTTGCTCAGGAAATCAGTGGTGGTGCTGAAGGTAGGACTCAAACCCATGACCTCTTGGTCCAGAGGCAAGTATCCTACCCATTAGGCCGCCACTACCACCACCCCTCATGTGTTCATTCATTCAGATATCATTCATTCAGAATGCATATTTGTTTACAATCAGAATGACTTTTTGGGCATTTTTAAACTTAATTTAGGTGTTCTAACCGTAACAGTAACAGAGAATTCTAACCGTAGTCTCATTTTCAGAGTTGTCTTCAGGTATAACTCCTGATGAAGTGCTCAGATGAATCCTTTGAGATTTCTTTTTACCACGTGGTTCCAGTGTTCCAGTACGCAATTCTGAGGTTCCTCTTGCAAACCCTCTGAGAGCGAGTCTGCTGGATTAATAGTTGCTCCACCACTCTCTCTCCAGACTCTTGAAATTCACCCATTCGCTGCAGAAATAACGTGTCAATTAGTCTGCTAATGAGCTGGGAGGGCATGACCTGTTGGAGAACAGAGCACACAGGGTTCAACTCATCAGAGAGACAGAGGGAGAGACTTTTGCTTCTGGGCTCAAACAAATGCTTTTTTTTTTCCCTTTTTCTTTTTTACATTCAACTGAAGTATAAAAGAGTATTGGAAAACATAGAAGTGCTAGTTTTTGCATTTTAAAAATACTGCACAACTTGAATAGGACGTGCCACTTTTATGAAATCATCTGGAGCCCATCCTAGCGCTCACAGGGCAAAAGGCCTGGACAGGTCACCTGTCCCTGCTAGGGCAGGAAAAGGAGTATAATCACACTTACGGACGTTTTGGTTCATTGTATGTTGCGTAATTGCTTTAACCATTAGAAATTTGAGTTTGCAGTTGTATTACAGTATCTGACTTATGTAATAATTGCCATAATGGACAGAATGGATTACCCAGATGACAGACTATAGATAACTGATAGGCTAGCAGTCAAGACAGGGAGTCCCTGCTTGTATAGTCCTGTGTAATAAATATTGGGTATATGGAGAAAACTGATGAAAGACTAAAAAATTGGTCAAACTATTGAGGGTGGTTAACATGCTACAGAATGCTGCATTACATGACAATATATTGTAACACTATTGGCTGGGATGCCCTTTAAAAATCAATGTGCCAAATGGAACCAAATAGGATTCTGTTGATACCGAGATGGTACTATTCAGGGTACATACTATGTCACCAGGATGAGACCCTCAAGGCCTTATTTAGAGAACATAATTGTACCATCTCCCATACTATTTAGGGTACTTGTACCTTGAGAGACTGTAATATACCCTGTTTCTGAGTGAGCTGTAGAAATGGGTTTTTCCATCCTGGTCCTGGATGCACACTATCTTGCACATTTTAGAGCTTTCGCTGCTTGAAAAGACCCATTTCAGTGGGGCATTGTCAATGACCTGATGATTTGAATCAGTCGTGGAGCAAAAACATTAAAATATGGAGAGCAATTTTGAGAGAAAAAGAGAAATAACGTCAAATTCTATCCTAGTTTTGTTATCAACGCTGATATCTGCGACATCTAAGGTTCTAAGTAAGCACAGAGGGAAACCTTTTGTGAGACACACACACACACACGCACAGTTTCTGCTCTGTAGATTCATCTTCTCTCGTTTCCCCGCATTCTTGTTTCTTTTTCTTGAAATCGGGTTCCGTGCGTGAGTATCTGATGTGTTGTGTCTCTTAAGTGCAGGCGCAGGATTCAGTCGGCTGAGAAATTGTAGTCTCCACGGGGGCCTGCACAGAGAAGGAGAAATCAGATTTATATCAAAAGCCAGGCTCTGGGAGAGGGGCTGTTCACTTTGTCAGCACAAGGGCCCTCCATGCACCCCCGTTCTTTCTTTCGTCTCTCTCTAACAGGCTCCGCCTAATCACACAATGGAAAGAAGACAATATTTCGCACTCAATTTAGAAGGTGGCGAGAGCCGTCATGGAAAGTTAGGACACTTTAGAAAAGTACATAATGTTTGAAGACTGTACAGATTGGTCACTGATGTGCGTTCAGATGCAATGGGGTCTAAAAGCTTGAGCCCACTGGTGAAAATACTTCAATTTCACTTTCATATCTTGTTTATAAGATTTTTGTATAGTTTTTACTTCTTTATCTTATGAGTTCACTCATGTTTGTGTTTTTAGATACATTTTTGTTTACATTGTCCAACTTTCCTTTCTCCCTTAGACATAACAAGGCTTTTCTGTTACTGTACATTTAAGTTTGACATATGTAAATAAGCCCTGCTCTGATTGGCTGCCTATAACATTCCCTATAACTGAAACATTCCCTATAACTTCAGCACGAATGAGCAGGGCCAAACTGCTGGCTGAATAGAAAGATATCTAGTATAAATATGTGTCATATAAATGTATGTATATAAATGTGTTGGTTCTTGCAAAATCCCAAAAAACAATGAATTCTTGTTTTAAAAAAATGAAAAAAAGAAACATAGTACATGTAGCGTGGTGTTGTGCAGTTAAGTCCATTTATTAATTTTCATTATTTGGCATGAAAACAAAACACTGATTACTCAATTAATGGTCAAAATGGTCCAAACAGTCACTAGATTACTCCAAACAACAAAACTGCTGTGTGACTTACATCCCCACTCGAATGTACTGTTGCTAAAAGGCAGTTTGTGACAAATAAAAAAAATCAGTGAAGTTTGTCTGTGCCACCGTAATGGAAAGTGGGATGTGGTTTGAGTGTTTTGAGAGACTTGTATTTTATAATCTCAGTCACTGTCGACTTCTAGTGTTCTTTAGCTACTTTTAGCCTCATAGCTCCAGTTGTACACCAAAGAAGTGAAATTTCAAACATGGCTGAAAAATGTTGCATATTTGATTTTTTACTGAACTGTTTAAATGCTACTAATGGAACAATTTGTGTGTGTGTGTGTGTGTGTGTGTGTGTGTGTGTGTGTGTATGTATGTGTATGTGTGTGATCTATAGATTCTGTATCTCTACCAAAGTGTGTGTGTGTGTGTGCATAGTCTTCATCATGCAGTGTGTGTGTGTGTGTGTGTGTGTGTGAGGGTGATGTGTGTGTGTGTGTGTGTGTGTGTGTGTGTGTGTCTATAGTCCCCTTTGCCCATAGCTGTACGTATAAGTGCTGAAGCAGCAGATCCTGACTGCACTGCTCCTTTCCCATTATGTGAGTGCATTTTACACATCATAATTTAACCATAAATCTTCGTATACACACAGCATCTGTGAGGAGCGGCGCCTTCGGAATGACACATTCCTCACCACTTACCTACGCGCACACACTTACAAACTCACAGATATCCTGTTGAGACAAGCATGTGTGCATTCAAGCACATACTGTATGTTAAGACCATCCAGAAGATGTGTGACTCTCTTTGGATGCACTGTGTTGAGCATCCTGCTTTCTATTACCCTCAGATGCCATTTATATGTTGTATTATATTGTTCAAGTGTGTGTGTGTTCTTATTAAGTAAGATGGTTGGAAATTCTTCACATTACAGAATACATGGCCCTGTCAAAAAGTATTTGATTTTCTCTAGTCTTGCATATTTTAAATCATGGATCTTTGAGCTATTTGAACACAGTACTTTTAAGCCTAAGGCTAACAGTGCTCCAAGTCTGGAGTGGACATCAGTTTGGTTTGGTGGGACTATGCTTTGTACGTTTGTCGACTGGAAGGGTCGGGGTATGGGGGTGTGATCATATTTATCGACTGGTGGGTGGGGGGTGGGGGTGGCAAGCATATTTGTCAACGCCATGCTATGCATGCTATTCTGAAAGAGGTTAAATGTGCTTGAGCCACCGGATTCCTATTGAAGAAAAGAATGCTTCAGCCAAAGCATTACAACTGAAGTCAAATGTGCTCCATCCATGGCAACTTTAATATGGCTGGATTATCACCTCAGATTGGCAAGAATTTTGTTATTTGTTTTGAAATTCAATGTTTAGTATTTTTGGTCATTTAATTATTAGATCTTAAATTAACAACAGCACTAATTGATAAAAAAAATCTGAAGTTTAAAGTGGACTCAGAAACTGAGGACCAAACTGGACCATGAAAAGGACGAACCATCATCATTTTATTAAATGGAATTCTAGACTATTTCTACTGGTCTTTTCATCATTACATTTCAACATACTAGTTATTTGGCAGCTATTATTTTCTAATGAATAAAAAAAAAAAGAGAAAAATTCTCTTTTGAAAGGAAACTATGGTCCATGACTAGGTTTGATCCCTTTCTGGAAAACTGGTTCCTAGTCTTTAATATGGCCCTACTGTTTAGCCAGTGCTTTTTTTTTTACTTTTGAATTTCAGAAAAATTAAGTATCATCTTGGATGTTATGATTTTTGCCGTGCTGCCCACTCTTCTGTGAGATACAGCGAGGGCTAAAAAAGCTTCAGTGTTGGGAACGTTGCTGCCAGTAGAGGAATGAATCCCAGTGGAAACACGGGGTGTAAACTTGACATATGGTGCTGCAGAGCAAGGCACGACTCCAGCAATTAGCCACTTATTTGATTTTTGAACCACTAATTGAGGTGTTTACAAACAAGAACGTCAATGGTGCCAAATAACATGTGCAGTCTAGCAGATCAACACTTCATTTCCACAACCAACTGCAGTATTACCATTGCTCCAATACTCCCTGCAGATTGCCTGAACTGTGAAAACACAGATGCTTTGATTCTTTGATCGCTGCAGATTAAATGAAGTCACTGTGGTGTCATCAAACACGGAAGTGCATATCCATATGCACAAATGACAGAAAAGCAGCTTCCGATAATCATGGAAACATTACAAGTTCATTTCTTACATTTGATAAAATTCGTTTTTATTCGTTGCTCATTGGAACAAGCCCAGAAATTCCATCTCATTGTATAACACTTTTGATCCATACCATATACCATACGTATGTGGGGCAGTTGATAGCCTAGTGGTTAGGGTGTTGCCCCTGCGATCAGAAGGTTGTGGGTTTGAATCCCAGGGCTGCTAGTAGCACCACTGAGGTATCCTTGACCAAGGTACCATCCCTACACACTGCTCCCTGGGTGCTGTGTTTCTGGCTGCCCGCTGCTTCCCTTGGGTGAATGGGTTAATGTCACGATCTGATCCCACTGTTTGCCCAGTGTAGCTTGAAGGAAGAACCCAAACGCGGAGTAGCACGTAAGAGTTT
>JBBPCZ010000156.1:22850316-22864654 GCA_037974445.1 Brycinus macrolepidotus | reverse complement strand
AATCTGTACAAAAACAATAGGGTTCCTACGCACTTCGTGCTTGGACCCCTAATAAAACAACAGATTATTAGTGCAAGTGGTTATGAAAGTGTATTTCATGTTCTGTAAATGCAGTACATTTCAGGACACTTTTTTCTTTCTGTGTTTCAGTGTTAAAAAAATGTAAAACATGCCTAGCTTCAGTATACTGTGGTACATTGTATAGTGCAGCCATTGGTGGGTCTCAAAGCACTACACAGACCCATCTATTGAGATGGACTTTTTCTTCACAGGTGATAAAATGACAGTGGAACTGAAACTTCTAAGGGTTAATCTCGGTATAAGCTCAGGTTGCCTATAGATGGTGTACGACCCCACAGATCCCTGTGGTCAACGGCTAGGGTGGGTTGTACAGCACTCACTGCTTGATTTATGCTCAAAAACTTGGGACCTACATGCTGTCAATGTGGAGACCTTTTTTAAATAGCTGTTAGTCATATTCATCACTGATCATTCAAGCACACAGAGTAGACGAAGTAAACATCAGTGTAGTAGTCTTTGGTTCTGAGGAATGTTGTGATAAAAGACCCTGGGTATTACTTTACAATTACATTTGTTACTACACATTTATCAGTTGCTGTCTGCCCTGTCCATCAATGGAAAGGGGTCACTATAGGTCCATTACTGACAATTCTCAGCACAGCCGTACCACGTGGTCTATCAGCACAGAGGGGTTTTTGGCATTCTCACTGCTGGGTTGATAGTAGACCACCCCCCAAAAATATCCAGCCAAGACCGATTCTGTGGTCAGAAACTGACTACTGCTGAAGGGTTAGTGGATAGCTAATATAAAATGAGACTGGGAAATGGTGGCCAATAGTTTTTAACTTATACGGACAATGTGCACGAACAATGTAGGGGTTTCTGATAAAGTGGCCACTAAGTATATTTATGCTATATTGTGGAAATGTTTCCAGAAACACCACTTTGCCTAATATAATTCTAGCACCACACACACACTACCATGCCACTGCCATGCTGGTTTAAGTGCTGTTCTGTTCCAATATATGCTCAGCAGTGATCTAGAGATGGTCCCTTTCTATTCATGGATGATGGCAGGCTGCTAAATCGTACAGCAACAAACAGAGATTCATTCAGTTACTAGAAACACCCCTATAGTGGGTGTATCTTAAATGACAGGTCATTGAGTATAGAAGCTTTGTAAGAGTACCACATAAACTAGCCAGGATTCAGGTGAATTGTGTGTTCATTTTGCGCTGCAGTTTTGTCTGCTTGTCCATGTAGTGCACATCACCAGTCTGACTTCATTTTCACAGAGAGTTCTGTGATCCAGCCAGTCTTCATTGTGCCAGACAGATACACTCACTAATGCATCCAATTAGGGGAAGGGATCTGGGTCTGGCTAAATGAATGTGGCCTAGCGCCCTGAGGGTACAGCAGTGACATTTCCCTACTGACAGGATTGATGTTTATACTCGAGCCTCATTACAGGCTAATTTAACCAGCCACTAATGCACTAATGTTGGTTGTGACAAGGCTAAACGCTATGGCCATCAGACACAATAAAGCTAGCGATGATGACAATGCTACTCTCCACTGAAGAGCATTAGTGTACAACCATGCTGGATCCGTCATGCAGTGTCTGTAACTGTACTGCTACTGTACAGTCACAGTGCCATTTCTTCTCAACTTTTAGATTTCAGAAATGCACGCCATTGGCAAAAATGGCCATGAAAAACATAATTTGTCCTTGACCAGCCTGACGCGTCATGCCACAATTATTAGCACACCTGGAATTCTTGCGAAAAGATCTGCTTGATACATATCTACATTTTTAGCCTTTTCAAGCAAGGCTGAAAGCTATTCTTCCTCTTTCACTGGAGGTGAAAAGCAGGCCAAGCAACCCTCATCTGCTATGAACATGATCCGAGAAAACTCAAAGACTGATTTACATAAATTAGCGCTAAACAAATAGCTTCACCTCTCAAAATACCCATCTTCACAGTTTCACATCTCCACAACCCTAGCGCTTGAACTCAATCGCTGGAAGCGCAGTGGTCAGATAAGACCTATAAAGAGTGTTCGTTTGAAGCAAATGCCAGTGTAAAAGTGTAAAAGCTGTCAATGTCAAACAGAAAAGAACCTAATCTCTAAAGCATCTGTGGTGTGGTGGGCCTGTTTGTTTTTTTCAAAGGCCATGAGAATCCTATTAGGATACATAGCATCATGGACTCTCAGCAAATACCAGGAGATTTTAGATCAGAATCTGCTGCCTCTGTCAGGAGGCTATAACTGGTTGGTGACCCAGGCATACCTTCACATCCACACCAAAAATGGTTCGCTGAATCAAGCTTTCGCAGAGGCCGAAAAAAAAAAAATCTGTTGGGCAAGCTGAACTATGAACCAAAGGCTTTAAAGGTCTTGAAAGATTTTTTTGTCTCAGTTGTTGAGGTGTGTGTTCTTACAACTCATATAACACTGTGAGGGCACATAGAGCACTAAATGCAGTCCTAAATGCCAGTAATTGTGACACAAAGTTTTGAAAAAAAAATGTTATTGTTTTTATATATATTTAAAAGATTTATTAGAGATGGCTAAATTGTTGTTTTTTTCTTTGAATAGTTAACCTCAATAAAATATTAGAAGCTGCTGAACAAGTTATCAAATACTCCTCCTCACAATCACCCTTAAAATAATGTTTACATTTCTGCAGTTCAGAATATGGCCACTTGGCGGCAAACAAGTTTTAGTAGTCAGCTGAAGCGCAGAGTTTATATGTTACTATAGAAGCCGCGACTGTAGCCTCTCATTCAAATACAGCTTTTATGAGTCAGGGTGAATGAAACAAATCAGATAGATTATTTTATTTATCACCATCAGTTTTTTAGCAGTACAGGCTATACACAGAAACTTGAGTGAAACTTGAGTGGTGGGCTGGAGGATTTTTTGGAGCTCCGGGCCTGTCTGAATGTGAGTATGAGTAGAGCCACCACAGAAACAGCAAAAGAAGCCTCATTCATTTCCAGAACTTGACACAACAAACCTGTTTAAGACTCTGAGGCTCTGAACTCCCTAGTTTTAGTGTTGCTCTCACCAGAGACTAATGATCCTCATAGTAAAAGCATCACTGTACCTACACATTTGAAATGATTCACCAAACTTGTTATAAATGCACTGAGCATATTTCTTGTTTTCCGATAATTTACAGTAAAGTGCTTCCAGCGTCTCAGCATTTTTAGCTTCAGTGGCTGCATGAAAAACGGTGCTGTTTGTTGGCTGGAAGTCGAAGTGAGATGGATGCTTACACGAAATCAGCTATAATTGAATCATTTGTTAATATTCTTTTAAATATATTTATATTTAATACCATTCACTGACATTTTTAAAGGCCTTTTCGGCTGAAATGTATTGAAGTTAAATTTGAAATTTTAAAACTTAAATATAGAACCAAATACCAATGAAATGAACAAATAATTGAATATTCAAATTATTCAAGCCATTATAGTATAGTGACATCAAATTTAAACTTCTTGTTAAAGTTCTTAAAAGGCTTTGGTGCAATATGACAACATGCATGTGCAAAATGAATCTAAAAATTTGCTAGCATGCACAATACTTGACTTTAAATGAGTATACTAAAGGAAAGAGAACAGAATGGGGGACTGAGAGGTCAGGTTAGAACCCTTTGTTGTTGAAAGGCAACTAAACAAAAGGAATCAGTCATTTTAAGGTACTGTCAAATCATCCGAACTGTCAATGCATCTGAATTGCAGAACAACTTTGGCATGACGTAAAGATTTGTTAGCCAAGTTTAACAGATTTCCACTGACTGTTTAAATATGCAAAGCCTTTGAAGGCCACAACGATGACAGGATTTCAGCAAGATAAGAGATTAGCTGAGCCAGGATAATTTGCAAACTCATCACTCCATAAATTGTTACAGAAACTTGCTTTTCCATTCACTAATCCTCTCTTGTAGGTTGATGTGTGTGAGTGAATTGTTATCCTGCAACAATATTGGACTCCACCAGCGTTGCAGTCATTTGTGGTTGTCTGGCATGAATAGGGATCCTTAAGCCAGGCTCTGTGGAGGGCATGCAACATTGGCCACTCTCTCATTTAGCCAATAGATATATAATAGGATGAGGCAATAAATGCTGACAGTTATGAAAGATCTCCTCTAGTGGAAGTCCAGTGAAGTTAATGAGCAGTTCTCTGAACAAAGCCCCTCACTCTGCACATCAGAGCACACACACACACACACACACACACAAACAGATGGAGAGAAAGTGTATCCATCAGCTGACCAGCCACCACCACACCCCCTTAGGCCTCTCATCAAGACCTTATCAAGCACTCTGACAGTCAAACCTGAAGTATGCTTGCATTGTGAAGGACACGAAAAGGTTTGATGGTTGACACCCTATAATGACTAATTATTATAAGATTAGCTGCTCAATCCACAAAGTATTCCTAAACATGTTCAGACTTGAGACTAAGGCCACTTCCATATCTACCTTAGGTGAGGTGTTAGTTAGGTGTGGAGTAATCAAATTTTGTAATTTGGTTTGTTTTGACAGCAGTTCTTGGGTGGGTACTTAACAAATGAATCATAGTCTTTTCTTTCACAGCTGAGCTCATGACTTTTCTTAGTATGTTCGCTTCTCTTAATGCTCCGAGGTGAAGTGGAGCATCCAACGCCACCCACACAAAGCCCTGCTGCAGAGCTTCAGCTGTTAGTCAGTGATGAACTTTTGAGCCGTCTTTTGTTGCAGCATCTCTGTGAGTTGTGTCTCTGTGGAAAAATTATAACTTCATTGCTATTAATGCTCATTAATTAATGCTATTAATGCTATTAATGCTTTTTTTCTTTATCTTCATCATCTTTGCACCATGTTTAACTAAAGCCCATCAAAGCTTCAGCGTGTTACAAATGACAAATGTTTGGTAAAAATCAGCTTGGTGTGAAAAGACCGGACAACATCTATAAAAATACGGGACTAAAATACATTTTTTGTATGTTTTGTTTTCCCTCATTTTTGTCTGTAACTGTCACAAAGGGTTCCTGCTGCAGTGTGTATACATGAAGCAAAGCCAGGATTGGATAATGGAGGGGTCAGAGTTACGAAAGGGAAAGAAAGGCTGTTATCTATAATTTTCGATCGATAAGCAATCCCAGCCCAAAGAATGAAGGAATTCAGAGCATGCATTCCTATATCAACAGCACACTGGTCTATTCTGTCCTCTTACAGATGCTCATAATGTTCTTGCAGTGCAGTGCATTCAATCAGAAAGAAGCAGAGCTCAAGTTCGATTCATTTTTATTGCTTTGATTTTAATACACTTAGATGGTAAACGTCTCTATTTTAATACAAAGTAGGGACTGGATGATACATTTATATCAAGAATAAATGAGGGGTGATTTTTTGCAGACTGAACAGTAAAAAGCCACATGAAATCTAAGTTTTTCCAGTGAGAAGGTGACAGCAAACCTGATTTGGATCAAATCTGATTTGACCAATCAGATTTGATTTCTAGTCAGATTACAGCTCAAACAAGGAGAGCTGAAGAGATTTAGGTAAGTCATTTTTACTTGTAGCTGTGCTTTACAGAGACATTCAGTAAAGGTGTGAAATTAAAACCCGTCTTAATATTATAGCCTTTTAGTGTATTAGCCTACATCACTGTATTGGATATTGTATTGTCACTACATGTAATCCCTCCAAAATAAGCTCAGAAACAGCAACAAATGGAATTAGACAGAATTTAATTGAAATGAACTTCAATTAAATGAACTTTAATTGAAATGAAATTCCAATTCAGTCTCCTGTAGTTGTTGTTCCAGTTTTATTTCCTTGTTTGAATTGGAATTTAGTTCATTCTTAAATTCACCCCAGTCCTGGTATTTATTAACCACTGCATCTGAGGAAAGTCTCAGAAAACCTGCCATTTTCTAGATGCTCTGAACCAGTCATTTAACCATCACAATTTGCCCATATCAAAGTCGCTCAGATCCTTACACCAGTCCATTTTTCCTGCTTCCAGCTCATCAACTTCAAGAACTGACTACCCATGTCTAATATATCCCGCTCCTTGGCAGGTGCCACTGATTTGTTTTTTCATTATTTGGTCAAATGTCTGTTTCATGACAGAATTTCAGGTGCCAGTAGAAGGCTTTAACTATTAAAAACTCTAGTACGTGCCTTGAAATCATATCTGTATTACAGCTGCTATTACAGCCCAAAGAATCTACACAAGAATTCTCAAAATAGGGTGGATCACAAGTTAAAACAGGAAAAACATATATTTTACGTAATTATTCAAATTCAAGTATGCATCTTATTTCCATAACATCATCTGAGATCTGCAGTTGGACAGAGATTTATAAATGTAATGTTCTGAGTTGTGTATACATTACAGTATACACACTTATTCTGCTGCAATCACCCCCTTCGTGACTGGAATATAGCAGCATGTTGCAACTCACAGCGAGAGCAAGACAGAACAAACTACAGCCTCCACACAGCAGGGTTAGTTTTAGACCTTAGAACACGAGCGTTCCATGCTGGCAGCGCAACAAACAGTGAATTGTCGTCATACTGCAAAACACCTCCTTATATGGAAGTTCCCCCAGTTTGTGTTAATGCTCAGGGTCTCAGACGTCATGCTGAGCTTTGTTTGATGTTCTTATGTCACGCAGAACCAAAGTTATAGTAATTTAAAAACCATGTAGTGATACCGCGACTGGGGTTTTAAAAAATTTCACATGCAAATGCCCATAAAGAACAAAAATGCCCACATTTCTTTTATTTTATCTTACAAACAAACAAAAACAAAAGAAATCTTTGAACTCAGGAGAAATTTCTGTATACTTTCCGCCCACAAGTGGGTGGGGAAAACCTGCAGAGGGAGGGGGGCCAAAAGACTTGGCGAGCAAAACGTGACACCGATTTTAAACTCTTTCAGATCATTTTTATTTGTTGAAATCAGATTTTACTAATATGGTTTAACACAACAAAACCTCAAAAAAAAGCAATCAGACCCTTCTCATACACATACTTTGTGGTTAATTTTCAAAGAGAGTTAACACTGAGGTGGATAATGTCATCAAAGTGCAGAATATACCCCTTTTTGGTGGAGTTGTTGGATTTGTTGCAGTGGTCTTTAACCCATTCGTGTCCATGCTGACAGTCTAAATCACATAGCAGACCCGTTTTTACATTTCTGATCATTGAAAATGTCACAATTGGGTGACATTAGGCTGTTGGTCATTTCATGTGTGCATATTACTCCACAATAACCCCTGTTGTTTTAAACACACCTCTAATAACCCTTTACTACCAGATGATTGGTATTCTTCATATTTATTCTGCCAGTTTATAAAACACAGGAAGTACAGGAGAAAAAAAAAATATTTAATGCATTATGTTTCATCTGAAAAAGTCAATGGAGCATGAGAGAAAGTGCATATTTTACAACAATCTATTATTTCAGCTCTGTGGGAGTTTCAGGCTCCAAAAAAGGCAATTCTCCATTTCCCCATCTATTCTCTTTTCATTACAGAGAGGAAGGTGGTCTAAATTGGGGATAATAAAGTTTGTGGTCGTAGACATTAAATAAAATCCCCAGATTCCATTGTACCTGGGATGACTCCATGTTCGGTTTCATTTCAGACTGGAGAAACTTGGAAATGGCATTTGTTAAGAAAGTGTGCCTTAGGCTGGAGAATTTGTAATATGACTTTTCTGATGTTTCAGATTTGATTATGCCTTTAACTCCTGGTTCAAATGTAATTGTTCACAGAATCCTATGAAATAAGTGATTTAGTTTAGTGCAGGCTGTTCAATAAAGGTGGTTACTTTGCATTGTAATAACCAGAGGACTAATTTTATTTCAAAGTCATTTTGTTCTAGTAATCATTTAGACCTTTTTCCTGTATTAGATTTCCATGCAGTAAGTTTGCGTTCTCTTCACTGTGTTTATTTAATTTGCGACACAGATTTATGTTTTGGGTGACAATATGAACAGGGAAAAACACACAGATTCTGACACTTTTAGGTCACAATTGAGCCACTTTATTACGTGGTACTGAAATTAGTTCAGACTAACGTTTAAAGATGGGTCGCGTGAAAAAGACGTAAACAACCAGACAACAACATTGGCTTTGGGTAGTAAATCAGATTCGGGCCTCTTTTACCTGCAGTGTGAGTTTGCATTTACAGTCTGAGCAATTCCACAGTTTTACCTACAGTCTGATCTATCAATCATCTTGGCAAAGGTGTAATGCAAAGCAAAACAAACTGAGATGTGTCAGATGTGAGTAATCCATTGGTCTATGTTCAGACTGCAAGCCTAAATCAGAACTGAACATCAGCTTTGCTGTATCATTTCTTCCAGTGTGGATGTATCACGTTCACATACTCACATACATTGCTGTTGCACAGCAGGGGTCAAAATAAACGAGTGCACATATATATATATATATATATATATATATATATATATATAAAGAGCAGCAAACAACAATACTTACCATGCTGAAAAGACCCTTATAATCTTTCCCTTTGGATTTCGTTCCACTTGTGTGTCCCTTTCATGGGATACAAAAAAACTCTCTGAAGTTTACTGAAGACCCTTTTGGGATAAACAAAGCAACGCTGTCAGCTTGAGGCGAGAACAAGAAAAAGAGAGACAGTGAGAGGAGAAAGAAAAACGCGCGAGAGATGGTGCCTTTGATCTGATCTGTGCTAATGCCGCTAACTCTGCATGGCTGGTGAACAAAACACAGTTAGAGTATTTGTCAAACACGATTTCCTTTCGTCTCACCTGCTCTTTCCATGCACTTCTCAAAAGAAATCACTTCCCACTTCTTGGGAACATGGCAGGAGGCTTTTGTCCTGGACAGTCGTGGCCGAGTCTATTTTGCATAGATGTTCATACACTTATACATATTTGAATGAGGAAAGATCTTTACATTCAAAACTAAAAGCAGTGGTTAACGTTTCAAAAGCACATTTGAAATCACGGATAAAATCGCTCATATAGGCTGAAGTGTTTATCTCAAATAGTGCACATAAAACACATTTTTCAGATCGTTCTGCATATTGCCTTCACTCATATCTCCACAAGGGTAGGTTTTCCCCACTTGCAGATTTATCAGCAAGCCTAAACACAACGCATATACACACTGAACTGTTCTGAAATAAACTTAAACCCTAACTGCCACTGTAAATACCCTCTATTTATTATATATTGCACATTCTCTGTCCTGCTGCTGCTATTGGTGCTATTTTTGCAATGTAATGACTTTGCTTTTAGAAATCAGTATCTGTCATTCATTCACCCCACTACTGTTACTGCTCGTGTCAACTGCACCATATGTTGTCTTGTCCTGTAACATTGTATTGTTGCTCTTTTTTTGCTGTTTTTCTTACTCTCTTTACTCTCTTTGTAGTCTCTGTGGATTCCTGCCCTGGCTGCACTTCTGTAGTCTGGTGGTGTTTCTGTTTTTGTACCTTGTGTTGCACCATGGACCTGGAGGAACATTGTTTCACTGTGTTTGGTGTGTGGTTTGACTTGACTTGAAAGCCGATTGCCTCTTTTTACTAAAGGGTGGCACTTTCCTTGTAAATAATGATCTCTGTCCTCTTTAATAATGTCTTTGGTTCACATTACCAGGCTAAAGTGCCAAATCTGATTCTTTTGATACGGATCTGATCTTTTCAGAATTGTGTGGATACACAAATATGATCTTTTCACTTTCATATGTGACCCTAGAGCAGATGTACCCAATTTGTGACAGTGTGACCTTAATGAGGACAGTCAGAACAGAAGTGGTGTGTTTGTCTTTCTACTGCAAATGCACAAATCACGTCATATCACGTCATATGACGTGTATCCTGCGGAGGCATTAAAGGGCTGTTTCACCTGCTCCCCTATTCATGAACAGCTGAGGGCTGTTCAGAATATTCTTTGCTAATGGTTTGTGCTGCTAGTTCATTTGTTGTTTGTAGTTCATCCAGAGCCACTTACATATCTGGATCATGTTACAACTGTAGGTAAATTTATCCTTTTGCTCAAGGGTTCTTAAATGTGTAGTATGGTATGGTTGGACATGTTGAGGGTGTTTCTTTGCCTTTTTGCCCTAAGACTGCTGGGACAGGCTCCAGCACCCCCCCAGAACCCTGGTTAAGAATAAGCAGTTCAGATAATGGATGGATGGTGTGTTTGCCTGGTCAGGGGATGACACAGTATGCTGTGGGGAGGACAGTGGTTTAACCCATTATTCTACACTGACCATTGTACAGTGCATGTTTGTTCACACTAATGACGATATCAAGGCAAAAAGATCGGATCCGATCAATAAAGCTCGTAATCATGGCCTAATTTATAAGATTGAGATCATAAGACTGCATTGCAAACCAGCAAGCTTTGTCAAGTTGATAGTGCAGTGTTTTTTTCTATAAATAGTAGTAGGCTACAATTTGAAAAGCTGGGCTTGTTATGTAAGAGTGTTGATGGAGTGCACAGACACAGCCTTAGTTTCATGGAACCTGGGACATGACATTAAATACATAGCATATATGGACCAAAATGAGTATTTTCACCACCTAATGAACTGCATTCCATAGGAAAAATTCATAGATAGGACAGAACATATCATCAGGGTGCAACACTAAAACTGTCATTTAGTTTTCCCCTCGCGAACATGAATAAAGCCATGTCACCTATTGGAAAATGGCGCAACTTTGGAGGACTTTTAAGGCCAAACTGGTAGAACAAGTCAGTTTTTGCATTGATATTTAATCATATGCCGTCAGTTTAGCTCTAGGCTAATTGAATTGTCAGTATTCTTCATTCTGACCGCTGTTTCTTAGTCCAGTATGTGCGGTCAGTTAAAATCCTACACCGTGTGAGAAATTACAGCTGAATATTTTCAGCTGTGCATGCAGATATGTCAAGGGCAAGTCAATGCACTGGCTGATAAAAGGTCAGCAGAGCGAACATGAACACTGTCTTTTCCAACAGCGCGCTTTAATCGGCCCCTCTCTCAGGAATAGATCTAGAGGGCGAATATTAGTGCGTGTTTCAGATGTGAAATGTCAGAGTATCTGCCATATCAGTGTATGTTTTTTGTGAACGTAGTGTTTTCAATCAAAACAGTTCCAGTGTGAGATGTTCATTAACATAAACAGTTTGCAAAAGCTATTTAAGATTAGCAGCTCTTAAATGCTTTTCTTAAAACCTCATTTTGAACTCCACATGCTTTTCTTGTCGTTCTCTGCCCCAGATAACCTTATGGTTGACTACCATTTCACCTTCAGTCTCCTGCAGGAAGATGACCACCAGTATACCGCTATTAACTTCATGGCCTCTCCATATCAGGTGAGAAGCATATATAAGAACACTGAATAAATACATTATTTTCACACATGCTCCTCCAGCTATTTTGTCATTGACTACGATATACACCACTATTCAGAAGTTTGGAATCAAAAGGTAAAGGAATAATTTCTGTCATTTCATACAATATAGATCTAAATTTTATAAGTGAGGTAGCCAATATTATTTTTGTATACTGTATTCTGTATTTAAAGGATTTTGAATAATTTTATACTGTAAATTCTGAGCTACAATTAGCTTATTACGATCATTTCTGATTATGTTATATATGTTATATATATGTTATATAGTGTCATTTTCAGAATCTTCTACAGCATTGTTTATTACCTAAACACATTTGACATTTCTAAATTTCTTATAGCGTCCTAATTATTTAAATAATATGTCATTGCACATGTCTAGCTTACTACATGCATTATATATAGCTCTGAAATCATGATGATATCATTAAAATTGCTGATTCCAAACTTTTGAACCATACCATACACCATAGAAGTTGAATTTAGTACCAAATAAACCAAATAAACTATATTTTTGGGAAAAAGCATAACATATTATGTTTGAAATTTGCCTCTCTCAAGGTACTGCTTTACAAAAAGACTACTCTTATAAATAAATGGTCTATGAATGGTTCTTAGTTTGATCACAAACACCTTAGGAATCATTAATAATCAGCTTTAATGTTACTAAAAAGGCGACAGTGGCCTTTTGTTTGCCGAATAATGAACCTCCATTCATCTATACTGCTAAAGCTCAGATCTTGCCAGTTTCTGATCTTGCTTTGATTTGACCATAAGTCAGTCACCTGTCATCTTCACACATATTCATAGTCATCAGATAGTACAGCTCAACTGTTTTCCTTTATATTTATATGACTATTTATTAATAAAGGTGCATATGACTTAACTAGTAATAAACTAATTTTAAACCATCCATAAACTCTTTATAAGTGGTACCGGTATTCATTGACCCGAAAATGGTTCTTCTGTGACATCGCTCCAAAGAATCATTTTTGAGGCCTTTACTTTCAAAGAAAAAAAAGATTGGAAAGAAAATTCTTTTTTCTAAGTAATGTTTTTTATCACGTCAATTTTTTATTTTATTTTAATAGTCCAGTAAGAACCTGGAGATGTCTATCAACGCATCAGACAACTTCAATCTCAACATCACATGGTCCATTGGCTCAACAGGTGTGTGTGTGTGTGTGTGTGTGTGTGTGTGTGTGTGTGTGTGTGTCCTCAAAATTGTTCCTTTGTATTACGTGAGTCATTTTAGAAAAAAATGAGGAACCAAAAAGGAGAGAATACAAATTATTCTCTTCTGACAAAACACAGTTCAGCTGTTTTGAATTCGTCCGTCAGGGCATCTGTGAAGTGTTTTTGTGATTTCAATTAAGATAAACGTTTTGCCTGAGCACAAGTAATATCTTAAGCGCAAGATTTTTCTTTTTCTTTTTTTTTTCAGTCTGAAGGAACTTCAGGGCTGGAGAACATGTGAGAACAATTACCGGGTGTCTTCTGGGCACAGATAAACCAAGCAGGCTAATTTTATTTAAGCTGTCTCCAAGTACTTGTCATTAGAATATTACATTTGATAGTGTCTTTTTGTCTGAAATATCAGAATAGCGTTATTTTACACATCTTTGAAACTGTTAAGACACATTACGTTGTCAGTAATAAGGGAAGAGAAGCGTTAGGATGGGGACTTTTTTAAATGGTGGCTATTGGTTAGCTCATTACATCCTGTGATGAATTATTTTGCTGACAGCTATTAGTGGTTTCTTTATTTTCACAGTTAATAATGCGTAGCCACTATATTGGTAATTGAGGAACCATAAGTAGATTAAGCGAAGTGCATATTTGCTGGTGGTCAGAGATTGCTGCATCGTCAGCATTATCAGCCCAGACGTTTTGGCCCTGTGCCACGGAAGGACCACTTTCTCTGGTTCTCATGCAAGCAAGACGCCCTTTAGAGCTTGGGAGTAAATTATAGGCATCAGTACAACTTAGCATTGTGATATACTGAGTGAAAAAAATGGAACTGTGACCTTGAGGATGAAGTACAGATATTTTGTTGTGTAAGTATTGCTTTAATGAGTTTATTTGTAGTAAGTCTAGTAGGTGTATTAAAGTGATTGGTAAATTAATTGCATTGTTTTCTTAGTCCAAAAGGTGGCGCTGAGACTGGTTGATGTATACTTGATTTTAACCACTGTTTATAGGCACACAGTTACAAAAGCAGTGTTATCTACATAGACATTTGTGCATATAGAGAATTAAAGTGGGTTTTGCCAGGGTATGATGTCATTTGCTATTTTTTTAAATGACATGACATGTTTGAGCCACATTGTATCCAAAATAAGGATACCATCACTACTAAATGACTTTATTATGAACGAATAGTCTGTAAACTATTCACTAACGTCATTCATTCACTGACACTTCAGTTCTAAAGTATCAGATTAATAGGTTTTATCAGTACACACAATATGTATCACAATATTACTTTTTCAAGATTTGTTAAAGTGGTAGTATTATTATTGTTATTTAAAGTCTGATCTGCACTAAATGCAATGAAACACGCCTAATTATACTCTCTTTATCAAAAATGCAGTTGGTCAGTGTTATTCAATGCACACAATATTCACAATATGCTCAGAAAAGCATATATCATATTGTGATGTACCTTTTAAGGGTACCAGCCCAGTAACAGTGTTTAAACCCTAAAAGGTTGTTTGTTTGTTTTTTTCCTGAGAGTGTAGCAACACATACCAAATAACAACTGAAACTCACAGTTCTAAGGCCCGTCGATGGTGCAGTGGGTAGTACTGTTGCCTCACACCTCCAGAGTTGGGGGTTTGAATCTGGTGTGTGTGTGTGTGTGTGTGTGTGTGTGTGTGTGTGTGTGTGTGTGTGTGTGTGTGTGTGTGTGTGTG
>JBBPCZ010000156.1:22824815-22838374 GCA_037974445.1 Brycinus macrolepidotus | reverse complement strand
AAATGAAAAAACTAGTCGCAAAATGAATAATCTAGTCGCATTGGCGACCATTTTAGTCGCCATCTGGAGCCCTGACACTGTGGACTGGGTGATCAGCATTGTCCATGATGGACTGAAGTCTAGACAATGTTTTCTTTTCAGCCACAGTTTCCAAGCCTCACCTACTGCTGAGCCCACTTTCCTAGTCAGTTTGTTAAGCCAAGAGTTCATGTAATAATTATGACAGTCCTACATTCTTTATTTGGTGTACAAATACTTTCGACAAATACACACACATACTGAGATTCATTATAATGTCTGCTTGGCTTGAGCAAGTCAAAAGATGATTGTAGCTCTAACATGTTTACTCAGCTTGCTATAAAAACACGATGCACATGCATGGCCACCAAACAAATGTTCAGTCCCTGGAGAGTAATGCCATACTGTGGTGAGCTTTAATCCTTCTCCTAAAAAAGAAAAGGCCACTGTTTCTGGATGCTATGAAAATATCAGAAGCCTGCCAAGGCAAGCGGCCTCCTTTTAACGAGGCGAACGTGGTGATAAACACCGCCATTTTCCTTCATTACCCGTCCACACAAAGACAATTAATTCTGACAGCGCTCTGCACAAATGGGATGCGTTGTATTGCTGAAAGCCTTAACAGATGCCCCGCTCGTTCCTTTTTCTATCCTTTTGTCATTTAGCGGGCCACAACATGCTGCTGTAAAAGCACATACATGAAAATGGTAGGCTTGTAAGAGCCATGGAGCTTTTTAAAATACAAGACAGTAATAGTCATCTTTTTATAAGAGAACATAATGCGGGATCTGTGTTTCTGAAAGTTTTTATTTGGTTGCTTGGGCGCTGAAGTTAAAATGCCACTTTTATGTCACAGTTGGTGTTGAATCCTCATCAAAAGTGTACTTGTGAGCCGGGCTCTCAGGGCATTCCGATAATGAAGTAGTTTAATCTAAACAAAGGAGGCCCTGCTGCCTGGCTTACCTTTAGGGTAGCATTTTGATTGGAAATAAATGATACGGTAATATTTGATATGAATCAGTTCAGTTTACCAGCTGTAGGGGGACTCATGCGTTTCAGTGCGTCATCACTTGAAAGGCCCCCCTTGGACTGCATTACAGTTTGTTGTTCGTGTGGAGCAGCTCTAGCAGGCTGGTTCCTGGTCCATTTCTGCATCTTCTCCTGGCTTTCTCAGAATGGTTAATTTCATATTAAATGAAGCACTTCGTCCTCAAGAAGATTTACTGATCCTTTTTTCCCATTCTCACTCTCCTTATGAATGAGATGGCTGATGTTGTTAAACAGGTCCCAAGTGCTACTGAATTTGCAAACTGACCATCTCAGTATCAGTTTAAATGTGTACTTGTTCTGTTTGGTTTCCAAGAGCTCTTGTGCGGGTGTGGTAGGCGCTCCTTGCTGTCGTATCATTTTGTTTCACTGAAATTGTGTCTTTAAATGGTGTCTCTTTTTCAACCACTTATCCATGTTGGATAATTCCATATGATTAGGCTCACACTATAACATAACCTTATTGCAATTTATGCAACAATAATATTTGTCATAGTCACGTTTGGTCTAAATAAAACCCAAGTAAACACGCAGTTTAAACAAACATGCATTGACACAGCTATTTTAAACTATTTAAAGCACATCTTTCAAATTCCTGAGAGGTAATTTGGAATGTATGTGTGTACACATGTGTACATATTTAAATATATACACAAAAAAGCTTAATAACAGTTTCAAGATTTATAGTATAGTACAGTATTTCCGTATTTTCAGTGTCTAACACACGAAGACAAATCCTGACTTGTCTTCAAATCCAAAGTAGCTCAGTTAAGTAATAATGATTTACACACAGTTTTGTTGTAGTTTGAAATGAAAACTCACTGTTGTGCAACAGTCGAAAGTTGAAAAACTGATTTTAGACTGTATTTAGAAATACAGAAGGCCTGTGGTCAACAATACCTGCCAGATCAGGAGCATACATAGCTAATGTAGCTGAGGAAAGAACCCCAATTTCTTTTTTAGTCTTGCCCTGTATTCCAACACCGTATCACCTCTGGCCATCTTCTCTGAAAGCTTACTGGAATTTTCACTCTTTTAGAGTTTGCTATAACAGAGCCAGTAACATTGTGAAGGACTGTTCCCAGCCGTTATACGGACTCTTCTCTCTTCTACCGTCTGGCAAACGGTATCAAAGCTTCCGCTCTAGTTCAGCAAGACTGTGCAACGGTTTCATACCGCAGGTCATCAGAACTCTGAATGCACTTAAATGTCTAGTCCCTGGTTAACCAAGTGCATTCCAGTGAACTACCTCACTTCATACTTCTCATATTACACTCTGGACTTTGAATGTCACCTGTACTTTACTTTCTGTTTACTGCCACTATAGGCACACTTATGCCCGGTTACTTGATTTGGATAAGCTACAATTTACACTTACTCAGTGTGGTTCAATGCTGCTAACTGTCTCCTGTGCAATAATATATGTATGGTGCAACATTATTAATTACTTGCACTGCTGTATTGTCTACACACTGTATTGCCTCAGATTTCCATCCTATTCAGACTACTGTTACACTGCTATATTGTCCATTTATTGCGTTGTTTCTATCATTCCTTGCACTTTGTTCAATGCTGCTAACTGCCACCTGTGCAATATCATACTTATGGTGCAATATGAGCCATTCTGGAAGGTTTACATAGCACCCACACTACACTGTTACATATATTACCGATAGATTGTTGTAGTGTCTATTTATTGTGTTGTTTGTATTGTATTGTTTCTGTCATAACTTGCACTCTGTTGAATGTTGCTATATGTTGCACTGTGGTCTATGGAGAAACATTGTCTCATCACTCCATGTATGAGTTCACAGCTGCTGATGACAATAAAATAACCTTGAATCTTAAACCTTTTAGATACTACTATGCAAAGGCCAAGAGGCTGTAGTTTGCTACTGGGTAATGTAAGTGTAGCATCCCTATATACCACCCAAATACAGCCAACCTCGCATCAAGAGAAATCAGTCTGTCCTGCACTTTGGAGTAAAATCCAAATATGTTTCTCCAGTAAGTGTATAAATGAGAACAGAACTGGAGCACGAGTGCCAGAATGATCTTTTTTTTTTTTTACCACATTAGCATGATGCTACTGTTTTGCTGTCCCAATTTAATATTATATTTGTGCCATATTGCCCATGCTCATGTATATGCGCTTGTATCTGTATGGTCTGGCAGACTTGTCTTATCAAACCATAGACCTTTTGTGCTTATATATTTTCTTTCTGAGTACACACACACACACACACACACACACACACACACTCTGCAACATGGATTCTCTTTTTCTCTCTCTAACCCGCTCACACCAAAGTGTCTACATTATTTATGATGGCACTTTCATTTCACCCTAGCCTTCGGAGCTCGCTGTAGTACAGTATGCTGGCAGTGTTGCAACGATCTATTTTTCATCCCGCCTGCTGCCACACAGGGGAGGGCTACAGTGTCCAGCAGTGATGATGTCAGATTGTATAGGCTACATCATTCTAACATTCGCCACACAGCGCCGATCGCTGACCTATGAGAACTGAATTCCCAGATGCTCCTAGTCAGGTGAGGTTTCATATTCCAGTCGTTAATGACATGGTCCTTGTATTTTTTTTTCTCTGTCCACTTACGACACTTGTATGGATTCGTTTACCAAAAACGTCTGTATTCATGTTTACACACCCAGTGTCCAACCTCTCTTATCTAAATGGGTTTTGTTTTGAAGGCTAATTACTGTAAACGCCCTCTGGATTCTGTTATCGCAAAGCAGTCTGGACAAATCCTTAGTGAAATCAGGAAGAATCAACTTCAGGCAACATTTTTTTTTATCACTTGCACATAAACGAGCGGGCTAAACTACTGTATGCTGAATGTGGTTGTGATGTCACAACCATGATGCATTAACAAACACAGCGCCTTTAATTTCCATAGATAGGACTGTTTTGTCTGGATAGTGGGTGAAACTTTTGTCAGTGACATTAAACTTTTATTTCCGAAAAGAAAAGGCAGTTTGGTTTATCATGATATGGACCCGTAACTCCGACTTCACATTGTGGAGGTTTAGAGAATATTTTCAATAAGAGACTTAAAGGAGACCTTGCCATTTTGGCATATTTTCATTTCACAGGGATAATTGTGATTCCGGAGGCTGTTAGAATTTGCTGCTTGATGTCTTTATAGGACATTCTGTTCACTCTGTGATGCCTCTGGGCAGTTATTTCCAATCATGGAAGACTCCTATCTCATTGAATAGGGAGGGATCTGTAAATCTGAACCTGAAGGATTAATTTGAAATCACTGGTAAAATATGACAAAAATATTTTATGATTTTTAGGTTGTTTTGGCTACTGTGCAAATATCTCCACAACAAGCTGGCTCTTCCAGTTTGCGACTTGATCAGCATTCTGACTGGGTGTTGTTTATATTGAAAGATGGCATGTTGAGTGTTATGCTTTCTCATCCATTTTCCTGTCTCATCCTCCTTTATAACATCTTTGAGTTGCATTACATGAAGTAAGCTTCCTACCCATGCAAATGAACATGCCCCTTTATCCAGGCTTAAATAGCAATGTAATGTCTTAAATTGCAAGTATTACATTTCTGTGTTAGTTTTTTTTTATTTTTATTTATATAGAGTTCACAGAAGTGTGTATGATTCATATTGTAACTGCTATGAAACAAATGAACCCCTTGAACTCTAAACTCTTTAATTCTGGGTCTGTATGTGGGTCCTCACATTACTTTCATAGCAGATACTGAATAATTCATACTGAATAGTACTTGCTAAATAATAGGTTTGAAGATAACTGAGTAAAATTTAACAAGATAAACGATGCATTTCAGCAAGAAAATGCAAAGTTGCTATAAAACCAGTGTTTGGAGACACACCATAAGGTTTTATGGCCAAAAAAAAAACATTTGTGTTAACCACCATGGGAACGTGAACTCACTGGTTCTTACCAAGCCATTTATGGGCAAGTGGCCGAATGCGTGGTCACATTCACAGGCTGATTATTCATAATTAAACCACAGCAAACAGTGACTTTTTCATAACATACCTGAGCTTTACTGTCTTGAAGGCTGTATATGAGTCTGCTATGTTGTGTCCTTCATTTCTTTCTCCATGTTTGTGTTTCTCCGTGTTTTGTCCTTGTCTGGCCACCTTAGCCGTGATGTCACAGACACTCTCTCAGACATACATTTTAAAGGCGGCTCAACCATCTATATATTACATATATTACAGAGGCAACTCAACCACAAAAATCGTTTTTTTTATACAATCAGTACTCGGCCCCTGATCAACCGAACAAAAATCGGAATACACACACACACTGCGTTGGATATTAACGGACGTTTTGACGTTGGAACCATGCCAATATTCCAAAAACTGTAGGAGGAGAAGAGACACCTAATTCCAGCTATAAAAAGAATAACAAAAAAATAATGCTTAAGAAGAACAGTAGTGTGATTCTGACACAACCACTCCAATTAACTGCAGTCTATGTAGTAAGAAGGACTGGCATCCTAGAGTGTCTCTGCCTTTCACTCAGTGAGCACTGGGATAGGCTCCAGCATCCTGTGGCACAGATAATGGATGGATGAATGACTGGAAATGTATATATACATGTTCCCTCGTGCTGTCAAAGCACTTCTGACCTGTCTAAGCATGGACTCCACAAAACCTTTGTAGGTGTTCTGTGGTATGTGGCACCAAGACGTTAGCAGCAGATCCTTTAAGTCCTATAAGTTGCGAAGTGAGACCTCTATTGGTTGGACTAGTTTGTCCAGCACACCCCACAGATGCTAGATCAGATTGAGATCTGGAAAATTTGGAGGCAAAGCCATGACCTCCAATTCATAACTCTTCAGGTCATGTTCCTCAAACCATTTCTGAACATTTCGTGCAGAATTCTCCTGTAAAAAAATGAAAAAACAAAACATGCCCAAACATTAGACAAAATATTTTTGGTCATGACTTCAGTATTACGTGCGACAGTGGACCAGTCTACAGCTCTTGTTCTTTCAGGGCTGCTTCCCTGCAGTCCAGCCATTTAGAAACTTGAGATGAATCCAATTCCCAGCCCAAGCTGTTTCTCTCGAGTGTGGATCCACCTCTGTCTGCTGCAGGGTGCCTCCACCTATTCCTCCTGCTAGATATTTACTGGTTGGAAAAATGAAAGAGCGCTTCTTGTCAGGCCTCATTGCTGACAGTGGCTAACTCACGATTCTGCCGAGCTGGATCCTTTAAGCGCACTTAAGCGGCCCTACATCATTCTCTCTCCGCAGCCATCAAGCGGGAAATTAACAATGCAAATCAATGGAGCTGAATGGTGTGTGTTTTATTATCCTCCATCTCTGATGTATTTAGAGCATGAATGATTATTACAGAGATAGATTACGGACGGACGGCGCCGCAGGCACTCAGGGAATCAGTCAATGTGCTCAAATGGGTCTAATTTATTATTTCATCCTTCTGCTCCATCTTTTTGGGGGAAAGTTTTCATTTCATTCCACCATTTAATATCGTCCCCCCGTGCCAGTGGGCTGAGAACAGTGGCTGCGGCCTCTCTTAGTCCATAAGGCTTTAAATGAAACTGGTGAGTCATGGAGACCCATCTGCATTATGTAATGTGAGGTATTTCGGTAAAAAATGTGGGCTAAGGCAAAGTGAGTTGTGTAGTTCATGTGAAATATTCCAATGTCTTATTCTTGCTGAGGTGGAATATTTGCTTTTGTGTAAGAGGTTGTGGGTTTTGCTTTCGAGAAAAAAGGTCAACAAAGCAAAATTCCACAATTTCACTCTCTGTCAGGATTAAAATCTATTACCATGTTCATAGGATTCCTGGTGGTATCAATTCCATCTGGACTTGCCATATGAGGGGGGTGTGGAGGGGGGGCTCTTTTCCAGGCAGTTAATTATGGATCATAACCAGGACTGTGAAAAACAAATTTAGAACTGGGTTTATGATAATGACTTTCCCAACAATCATTTTTGGATATGAGATCAAACAATCAGAGCCACTTTGAAATTCTAATGATGAAGCTCAAGACATCTTGTACAGATGTCTTTGATTTGCCTAATAGGGTCTGCCCCCAGTAGACTTGGAGCCTTATCTTGACAACTAACCTCATTAAGTTTGGCTGTTGTCTTGCCAGAGATGTATAAATAACCAAAAAGAGCCTCAGTTACTTTCACTATTTCATGAGTGCTCTGTACTCTTCTATCATTCATATTGTTATCTAACACCTGCTTTACTACTGTCTTCAGATATCTCAGTTCTGACTTGTACTATTTCCATTCAGTTATACTAAATAGGGATACTAGGTTGATACACCAAAACATAAGGGTCCCATTTAATGCAAACACATTTTTCTGAGACGTAGGACCTATGCAGGTATATGAAACGTTGATGTAATATGAAGCTTTGATGTTTACATTAAAAGAAAACCAAATGAACTTATTTCAGTGGTTGAGATGTACATAAAGTCATGTGAAATGGTAAATGGTAACCTACCTGCTTTAAAGTAGTGATAGGAACTGGGAGTCACATTGTCTGCAGCACAATTTTATGTACTGTCCAAGACCACTAGAGATCCTATATATGTCTACTGTTTTTATATGTGTTGTTAATGACATTTTAGACCAGGGGTGTATTGTAAAACAATGTCTAAGGCATCAGGCAGTGGACTTCCTGTGAGGGAGCTTTTAGAGGCATTAAAATCTTCAGATATCTGGTTCCATCCACCACCACTGTGAACAATTCTGACTAGAAGGGAGCAGTTTCTATCAAACAACACTGAAAGACTTTGCTTTAATTAGAAAAAACTCTTCTGGCTGGGAGCATGTGTGTGTAGGTGTGTGTGTGTGTGTATATATATATATATATATATATATATATATATATTACATACACACATATAATAATAGGGTAGTTTTTTGACTGCTTTTTGAACAAGAGCAAAAATTAAACCAGTCATACATTCATATGCAAAAGTAGAAGCTGGGCACCCCTTGTCAAATCACTGATTTTGTATAATGTAAATGTAAATGTAAATAATTGCAGATCCTTTGCAGAGCGCACACAGTCCACACATTGTAATGTTCAATTACTCTTTATTTGTTTATATACTGGGAATAAATTTGTATGTTATGCTGGAACCGGGACCAAACAACAGAACCTACAGGGAATGTTAACCCTTGTCGCCAGATGGATAACCCAAACGCGGAGGCTAACAACTGGGCAGGTGAATCTCGCTTTTTGGTCTAAGAACGCTACTCGAACAGAGTCGGGAAACCCACCTGTAACCCACACTCTAAACAACGCTCAGATCACAATAAAGACAGCTAAGAAAACCCAGAAGAAACTCATGGTGCTGGAGAAATCTGGCTGATGGGGATGGCACAGCGTTAGCACTGGTTTGACTCAATGACTGAGCGTTGTTTACTTGTCGGGCCACACCTTAAATAGTCTTCCGGTGATCACTTCCTCTTCCTTGTTTTGATCACCTGACCCTTGCATGCAGCACTGTAAAACATCAAATGTGAGCTGTGCATTTATACATTAGGCATGATAATTAAAACCGCTGTTTAATTGTAAAAGAGAAAGAGGAATGGGAAAATGGACACTTAAAAAATGAATTATGATACATCGTTTTTGATACATAAAACCTCACTAACATTGTAAATGGACTGAAAATGTAGAATATGGGCTCTTTAAACTCGTGTCTTCAGGTTCAGTCTTAAAAACACTGGCCTCTTGTCACCTGTTTAATTTTCGGCTCACTAATCTGCCTCACTGCCACATGTCGACTCATTTTATGATTAGATGGCTGCATATTCCCCATTGTATGACTGGGCTGCTGTCCTCATATACCAAGCACTGTTATTACATGCAAATGAATGAAAAGCAGGTTTCTGGTTTTTGTGCTTGTGTTGTGGTATTAGGTGGGCCTTGTTGTGGGTGTGTTTGTATGACCTTTCAGTCCAAGTATGGTAATTACAATAATCCCCTGTCACAAATATTAATTATTTTTAAACAAGATTTGCTCCGTCTTGTAATTTGCATACATATATATTTTTTTTGTTTTCAATTGTATTCAGTAGGACAAAAGAGTCTGGATCAAATTTGCCATAATGAATCAAATATTATCTTATTATGCAAGCTGAAGCTCAGTCTTGTATTATTGCCTGACAATTTTTAATAAATTGCACATTCAATTATGCAATAAATTTGGTATAAGTATTCCGCTGTAGGACACGCATTGCTGAGCTTGACTGTCAAGTTCATGGTGTGGGATTTGTCTGCCGGGGAGAATATATCGATCTGTTCTGGAGCATGAGGTCTTCTGCTGATGCCTGCCATATGTTTTATGAGGTCTCCGCAACATCTTTCATGTCTGTGCTGAGTATTTCTGGTGACATTTCAACACATGCCGTGTTCATGAAGTTCAAATACGACAGTCATTTATCCATTTTTTTTCTTCAAGTTAGAAATTCTTGGGTTTATTGTCTCATTTTTTCTGACTTGTGTGTCACCTATTGCTGGCTCACTGCTGATTATGTTCCTGACCATTTGACATTTTTCACTAAAAGAGTTTATGTGTGTGTGTGTATATATATATATATATTTCTGTGTGTGTGTGTGTGTGTGTGTGTGTAGAAGCAATAAAAGAAACAATTTTGATTATCAGTACTATTAATACATTTGCTGAACATTAGCTTATTTTAGCATATTGTATTTTGCAGCTGATCTGTAAAGCAATAAACCACTCAAGACCAGGCATGACAAAACAATGTAAAACAAAATTTTGAAAGAGGCACTGAAGTTTCAAAATGTTCCATGTACTCCTCCGTCCAGACACACAAATGAATTCCCAGCCCATCTTGAAATTACAGCTTTAGTGAACGTCACCGCAACTATGCTCCTATTCAAAGCTGATTATAATTATACTTAAACTTAGAAATAAGTAAGTAGAAATTTCACAATTAGAACTGTAATATGTACATGTTTAACATTCAGTCGTTAGGGGTTCCTCCCTGTCCCTCGCCACCCGCAGTTAATGCTCTGCAAGCTTTTCCACGAAGCCAGTGAGAATTGAGTTGCCTGTATATGCAAGGGATTGCTACACAAGGAAGACACCATCTGATTTTTTAAATCAAATTATAGCTTAGTCTATGCAGACATTAGGGCACATTTTATATTTTATGTTTCTAGTTTTTCTATATATAATAGGCATTATTAAATCCTATATTAAATCATATTTAATTTTGTTCCCTGTAAATAATACGTACTTTTTTCAGTTGACAAACAAGACATGTCATATGACCAGGGGTGTACATACTTTTGCGTGCAACTATAGAAGTGCAGCACTCATATGGACTGAAATTCCTTCTCAACTTTTTTCTGCTGCTTACTTTTATGTTGTTTACACTCTGCGTTATAGTCTGTCTTGCCTGTAGGGTGTGGGAGCCAGTTTCTTTTTTGGGGTCTGATGACTTTGTTTGTGTTAAGGAGTCAGGGCACTTTCTTTGTGTTTTCATTTTCTTCCCTTTTTACAGGTTATTTCGTTTTCTTGTGGTGGGAGTTTGTTTTGTTTGGCTGCGATCCTCCCCGAAGCCTTCTGCTTTCAAAATAAATAGAAGTCCTGTAAGCTAGTATTTTGCTGTAGCTAGTGTTGTGCATTCAAGCTGTTTTATGCGCGGCCTCGCTCGACAGGCCATAAAACATCCGCACTTTTAATCCACACGCAAACATAAAACATCCACATTATTATGCAGCCTTCCTAGAACTAACGGCAATTATTCACATTCTGCTTTGATTGTTCTGATCCTGCACAATTAGGAAAGTGTAAATACAGCGTACGTGTTCCTGAGCACAAAATGGAAAGCAACGGCACCAGTTGTTGTGAAAAGAGAGCGAGAGAGTGTAGATTGGGCTACTTGAAAGACCCTCTTTAAACAATATTATATATCTCGTATTAAGCAGGCTGTTAATCATTGTGTTTACCAAAGAAATGAAAATGATCACGTAGTGTTTTCAACATTGGCTGAGACTGATCTATTATTTATGATGTTTAGAATGATATTAATATTGTTATAGAACACCATCTATGGCTGCTCTTACGAGGTCATCTGGTAGTGGAGAGTTGTGACTGGGCTATTTGAGTTGAGGACATCAGGTTCTGTGCTGGTAGATCATCATAAATATACTACTGCTAGATCTTTTGTTTATTAAATTATATCGAAGATTCAAGGTTTGTCACATGCAGTCATACTTGCACAATATACAGTGAAATGCTTTTTCTGGCAGGTTCCCCCCTTGACTGTGCTACATGAAACGAATATAGATATAAAATGTAAGTTTTTACTTTACAGTGTAATAAATGCTAAAATATAAAGGAGAGAAAATATACTCACAAACAAGGACAAACAAACAAGGCAAGCCAATAAACCAAATATGTGAACTGCTCTTTACATTAAAATTTCATTGTAAACAGATAAATAGAAATAGTCCAAAATGACTTGGAAGAAAATCTTAACGCATTAAATTCTTTTAAATGCTACGTTTGCGTTTTTCTTTCTCCTCAACGTACAGTTTTGGAATTAAAAGGTTTTGTTTCTGTCAGTGATATGCTTGTATATAGTAGGAACACCTCGAGGCAAGTTGTATTTCTTGTGAGGCTTTTGTGAAACAAACATTGGGACAGGTCACGTTTTATTTAATTAATTAATTTTTTCAGTAAATATTGCATTACAGTGTGCAGATGTGTGTTATCTGTAGAGGATTTTCGCAGTTGCCAGCAACTGTGTGACTGTTTTTAAGAGTGTGTTCGGATGAGGGATTAGTTTTTGTACCTTCTTAGGGTAAAAGGTATGGTCTACCCAACGGTGTTTAGCACAGTTTGATGATTTCAATGCACACACACACACCTGGTTCAACTTACTTGTTAATTACCAGGTTTAGTAAGTAAGTTTGGAGGGGAATTACCAAAATGTGCTGGACACCAGCCCTCTACAAATCAAACTGGACGCCCCTGGCCAACATACTGGGGGGCAGCTGGTGGCCTGGTGGTTAGAGAGCTACCTCTGCGATCGTAAGGTCGTGGGTCCGAATCCCAGGACTGCCAGTGGCACCACTGAGGTACCCTTGAGAACTGTACCATCCCCACACGTTGCTCCCTGGGAGCTGCGTCGCTGGCTGCCCACTGCTTCACCAAGTGACATTTGGGCCAGTGGAATTACACGCTGTCTGCTGTGCTATGCTGTGGTGCGTTCACGCATGACTATAAGGGCCACTTTACTTACTTACCTAAAACATCTCTGGTGTAATAAACATTTTTAATGCCTTTGCTGCATGCCTTTGCCATCATTTTGATCAAGCCTTGCTACAGCTACCAACAAACAAAATGGCTAGATTTAGCTTGATGGACAAGCGGATTAGACCATTTTCCTGCGGCAAGGTGATTTTTGAGTTTGAAAGCTGATGAAGGCAATCTCAAGTACATTGTTCCGGTTTACCTGACCAGGAAAATGATTTTCAAAGCTGCTGCCCCAACTTGCCGCAGGCAGTCGGGCAGTTCTTAATACCAAGCCCTGCCCCGACCTTGAAAGAGCTCTGCACCTGGCTAAAACGGGATCCCTCCTGCTGAGAGGTTCAGGAAGCTTGCTCGCCTTTGATGTGATTGACTACCACTGAATCTGTAGAAGATCCCATCTTGTAAGTCAGGTACAATTAGGCAGCCTCTAAGCAAGAGGACCCTCAGAAATCTCTGCGTCTTCAGCATTGTTGATTTGCAGAGGAGCTCTTGGCAAGACAGAAATACCAAGTGACCTTGTCCACCATTCAAACCAGCTACTAAGTTGGTGGAATTTCTCCAGCAGACACAGAGATCCAGCACATGAGTAATTCCACTGGCCCAAATGTCTCTTAATTTCACTCTGCTCTGCTCAGCGGAGAAATTCGTCTGAATTACATGCTGGTCAGCAATCACACTACTGTTCTTCTTAAGTTTTATTTTTATTATTGTTATTATTCTTTTTATAGCTGGAATCTGTTGCCTCTACTCCTCCTACAGTTCTTGAAATATGGGCATGGTTCCAGTGTCAAAACATCTGTTTATGCAACTTTGCATGTGTATACAAGCAAAGTTGTATATTTTTGATCGGTGGATCAGGGGGCAAGTATTGATCAGTTTTCGTGGTCAAGCTGGCTCTGTAATGTATTGGAAGAGAGAGCCAGCAGTTGAGTCACCTTCAAAATGTGTGTTGGAGAGAGAGTCTATGACATAATAGATGTATCTGCATAATAGGGTCAATTCTTGGACCTGTCCTGTTCAACCTGTACATGCTTCCTCTGGGTCAAATTCTTAAAGAGAATGGTGTGTCCTATCATAACTATGCAGATGACACTCAGATCTATCTAGCTCTCTCAGCAAGTGACTTTGGCCCAATAGATTCATTGTGTCAGTGCCTCGAGAAAGTACATAACTGGATGCATCATAACTTTCTC
>JBBPCZ010000156.1:22763231-22782790 GCA_037974445.1 Brycinus macrolepidotus | reverse complement strand
TACTGTTTGTTTAAAATAGAATGTGCCATAAAAATGTGTTTTACCTAAAATAATGAATAATCGTGATTAATAATCGTAATTACAATATTGATAAAAATAATCGTGATTATCATTTTGGCCATAATCGTGCAGCCCTACTGCCTTGTGCCCACTGGCCTTGGGATATGCTCTGGGTACCTGGGACCCTAGAGAGGATTAAGCGGTTACGTAAAGTGAGTGAGAGAGAGTGAGAACATTGCCCAGAGCTCCTACTATGGGCAACAGAACTGGACCATGGAGCAGGGCCTGGTCTGATAAATCATATTTTCTTTTACATCATGTGAACAGCTGACTGTATCTGTCGCCTGGGGAAAAGATGGCAACTGGATACACTGTGGGAAGAATCCAGTTCTGATCCCCACTGTAGGTGCTTTTGGCAGTGGACAGGGTTAGCATGGACTCTCTGACTGGTATGCAGATATACAACCCTATATGCAACAAGCTGTGATGCAGTGTTTGATAGGTACTAACCACTGCATACCAGGAACATCATACAAGACCTGTCGTTTTGGAGATGTTGTGACCCAGTGGTCTAGCCATCATGATATTGCCTTTGCCAAAGTTGCTCAGATCCTTACACTGGCCCATTTTTCCGGCTTCCAACACATCAACTTCAAGAATCGTCTGTTCACTTGCTGCCTAACATATCCCACCCCTTGACAGGTGTTGCTGTAACAAGATAATCAGTGTTATTCACTTCACCTGTCAATCATTTTACTTTTATAGCTGATCAGTGTACATGATCGTTCTATGCCAGCGTACTGCCTGCTCTGTTGTCATTTGTATTATGCTGACATTAGTAAGGGTCTCACTGTCAGTATGCATTAGTAAAATTGCAATGCAGATTTTGTACTGTGAATAGGTCATTTAAAATGGTTAAGGCTATAGAGTTTGTTAAAATCCACACAGACCAGCAATAACCTGAAATGTGAAACTTGAAGGGCACCTATCAGTATGCAGTTAGTGGTAGAAACTGATATGGGCCAGTAATCATATGGCAGCTTTGTCATGCAGATGAGCAGTGAATCAGATTATGATGAATGTCAGAAATAGTTAAAACATTTCCACTTAACTAAAGAATTGTATGGCACAGTTAGGGGTTGACATGGGTTTGTGTATGTTAAAAAATCCATAAAAGACTAATCATCACCCCAGGTCCAAAACTTAATTATGGTTTATGGTTAATTTTGTCTTCATTTTGTCATCAATAAATAAAGTGTGTAGAGGTTGGGCACTGTACATATGCAAAAAAAAAAAAACTGGTAACGCTTTACTTGAACCCTGCTGCATAACATTGCCATAACCACGCCTTAAACATGTATTGATATTTTTCATGTAATGTCATGTGTTGTCATGACACATTATGTCTATTAATATAACAATGTCGTGTAAACATGACTTGTGTCATGACAGAGCTAATTCTTCAGTTTTGGCCCCCTGCTAGCACCGATATGGGAATTCTAATAATAGGAATTCAAAGCTGAAGGTGATGCACATTTTTGGTTGTTCTAGCTTATACACAGTTGTTTGAAGCTTGTAAAATAGCTTCCATAGGTTTTATCTGGAGCTTGTAACAGTAGCAGTTTTACAGTGATTCCTTCAGTAAGGACCTATTTTCCTTTTCTAAGAATGACTGAAACCTGGTTAGCCTACTGCTCATATTCACAGTCAGTGACGTACTAAAGAGATCCAGAAGGCTTAAAATTATGTTGTTTGTTTCTCAAAAAATGGGTCCTACCCATTGTAAATATCGATGTGACTGGCTGAAGCCACTCCCTAGTTTTGTTGGTAGTTACTTGAATGTTAAAGACCCTCAGTCCAACTCCTGAACGCCCAGCCAATGAGAGAACCTGCTTGGCTGTATCGATCTAGATACCACTTTTTCTTTGGACGTTTCTGAAATTTGAACAACGTACTCCCAGAAATCATTAGATTTTTTTCTGAAGGCCTAAAATGCTCTGAGGGTTTCCTGATTTCAGCACACAAGTGGCCTCTTCTCCAGTAGGCCTTATATCGATGATGCAATATGGATGATGTCTGAGTTCATTATAGCTCATGGGAAGAAAAAAAATCTGTGGAGAATAGTGTCTATCCTCTGAGAGTAACCTTGGAATCATGCGGAGACTCAAGTGCGAATGATTGCTAGCGGGAAGCACTCATCAGTTTGAGGGCTGACCTTGGTGTGACATGATGGCACTTTACCTAAGGAGGCTCTTCATAAAGGGCCAGGTGGTGGATAAAAACTGGCTCGTCTCAGTGAGGCAGCTGGTGTTACCACTTCAGTTTTGACGTGTGCAGCGTTAAGCTAGTGCCACATCCTTTATTGATCACTGCTGGCGAGCCATCTGGTTGCCTCGTGAACTCTTCCAGTTACCAAGTTACCAAGTCATTAACTGTTAATGCAGAGTTAAAGGCTTAGATGTTTATGCCTCAGATTCATATGTTTCCATTCTGAACTGCAGGGTTAATCATCCAGCCAGCTCACCCGACTAGACAGCGCCTTAATGAGTTTGACGTTCCATTAGCAAAGAGCCCTTTAGCCTCCTGACCATCCATGCCCTGATCCAATTGTGCCTTGTAATTAATTCATTTGAGATGGACATCTCTGGTCACCCAGAAAATGTGTCTTTATCATTACAGACATGTTCATCAGGGCGTAGAAATGTGTGTGCTGATGGAACCAACTGCACGAATCGTTCCTGTCATAGCAGGAATGCCATTTCTTTCACACAGTTCAAGAAGAAGTCAGAAGACAAGTTATATCGTCAACACATGCGGTCATCAATCATATGCAGGAATGATTTTCAGTTCATCCCGCCCCTGTGCCTTCTCCTGCCATGTCACCTAATCTTTTTAATATTCTGTGCCTCTGACTGGGCAAAGCCACCATTGGATCAAACACTGAACCTATCTGTCCAGACAGCACAAGCATAATCGTCTTAATTCCTGCAGAAGGGAAGCAGCAGTGTGTGTAATGCGTCAACATATCAAGCCTCAGCTACACAAAAAGACCATAGAGGCTCCATTCACTGTCAAGTTGTTTCTGTGGACTCCATTTGAAGAAGGATTTTGCTCGTACTCTAGCGCATGACCAAGACCTGAGGACGTAAGCATTAGCGATGTAACCAAATGCAAATACATGCCTCGGAATAAACAGATGTGTTTTTAATGAATGAACAATGGTTTCCATGTGTTTTTTAACTGCAGGGGGAAAACCAGGGCTGGGATTGCCTATAAATAATGTTTTTAAGGCTGTATTGGGATACACAATACATGTCAATACATTGATATTTTGAAATCTCAGATAGAGCACTTCATAAATGCTCAATTTAATTCAATCACAACAGAATGAGGACTCTAGTAGTCCCTGCAACATGTGTCTGCATAACCATTGTTTGTTCAATATCATCCTTGCGATACCTAAGCCACTGCCAGACAATGGGTCCAGAGTTTCAATGGATCCAATTCATCCACCCAGTAGGATCTGTGTGAGTACTTGGATTGTGCTGATTGGGAAATGTTCAGGTCTGCACTACCACTGAATCACCCAGCACCACTATCGAGGCTGGGGCCACTACATATTGATTCACTCCAAATGGCCTCTTCCCCATTCCTTCCACCACACTAATATGACCCTCCTGATATCGAAGAGGTATGTTCTGATGCTTAAGCATCAGAACCCTCACAAAGCAGCTGGCCTGGACTCTGTCTTTCCCTCCACACCAAAGTGTTGTGCTGACCAGCTGTCTCTGGTACTCACAGACATTTTCAACACCTCCCTGGAGACATGCCATGTGTTGGTCTGCTTCAAAACATCCACCATTATTGCCATCCATAAGAACCCCATCATAGGACTGAATGGACCCTGCAGTAATGAAGTTATTGGAGCACCTTGATTAGACGTGGCTCAACTCCATCAGTACCCCCTACCCTTCACTTTGCATGACTCCCCAGTCAACACTGTGGAGTCCTTCCACCTTCAGGGCACCATAATCTCCTCAAGTATGAGCTGAATATCAGCTCCCTCATCAGGAAAGTCCAGCAGAGGAGGTACTTCCTATGTTAGTTGAAGATGTCCAACCTGCAATGCAATCCTCACTTGCTCCATCACTGTCTGGTATGCTGCTGCCACTGCCAAGGTCTGACTGCAGCATATCATCTCTCCAGGATTTGCATGTCTTCAAGACCCTAAGGCAAACAGGAAAGATCGTAGCCTGCCCTTCCCACTCAGGACACAGGCTGTCCAAAACCCTGCCCTCTGGCAAGAGACTGAGGTCCATCAAGACTAGGACCACAGGCCACAAAGACAGCTTCTTCCCTACAGCAGCTGAACTCATCAATAAGACCCCTGTCAGAGACTCTGCCCCCTAACCCTCCCCCCCCCACTGACTCTCTGCATATACAAACACATTTCTCCATGCCTTTTATATTATCTCTGTACATCGTTATTTGCCTTTCAATTTGCATATCTTACACTCATTCCGTGATCATTCATTGTATTTTTACTACCTCTTTTAGCAGACTTTGAATTTTTATTTGTGTGTTACATTCACTGTTTGTGTTGCAGTACTTGTTACTATTTATTGTATATGTATGGTGCACCAACACACCAAGAACAATTCCTCATATGGGTAAACCCATGTGGAAATAAACCAAATTCTGATTGTATTTGGACATTTCATTGAAGATTTGTTCCAGTATCCTGACCTTAACAGTGCCTTAGGAAGTGGTTCCCACTAAGTTGTTTCTTCTTCTCTGGGGTTCACACTGTGCATCACCTTGTTGATTAGAAAAAAGTGACAGCTAACTTACTAAACCACTTGCTTATCAATTAAAGATTAAAAAATTATGTAAAAAAGCTGACCCGTGATGGGCTGCAGTCATTAATCTCTCCTCCATTACAAACTGAAACTCGGCTTTATTGACGAAGGGTACTGCCCATTTTTTCAAAGTGTCCTGTACAATAAACAGCTGTGCACTCAGCATGCAAAAACAGATGTGCAAAATGCATCTCTACCATTGTAAACCCCCCTTACTGAGCTCAACAAATACAATGACAAACACAGTATTACACCCCAAATAAGAATGCTCCTGCTTTTGTCAGCTTTTTGTTGTCAAGGGTTCAGTTGCAATAGGTTGTTTACATTGTACACTCAATACCATTAGGTACAAGTTTACATTTCTTGACATTCTCATTTTGGTGTGAAATTAAATGACAAAAAATGTAAAGAATAACTGCACACATGACAATAACCTCATCAGATTCTCATAACAAAATATGCCCTCTTCTTCTCACAAAAAGTCAAAAGTTTGGAATCTGCCCTTTTCTACACTTCTGTGCTTGTTTCAGAGATCTGTGAGGTCAATTATTGCATGCTTTTGTCATCACCTGCCATAACGTCTAAAGTTTGTGATGTTTGAGAGCAACAGTTCGCTCTGCATTGCCTCTCTCCGAATGAAGCCATTCTCGCCTTGAAGTGAAGCTTTTCTGCTGTTTTGTTCGGGAGGTCAAGAGCTCATGCTTTTCACCTGCCCCACTGCTGAGTACTGTTCTTTGAAGCCCAGATCTGCTCTCTTCCCTTCCCATCACTTTCCTCTCCCCCATCCTGTGTTTTTCCCTGCAGGTATCGCCGTAGCCAGCGCCCTCATTGATACCTCCCAGCAGAAGCCAGGCGACTTCAAAGACCAGGGCTCAGACATGAAGAGCCGCAAACAGCACCTCGTGGCGCACCATGGTACTTGTGTTTGAAGCGCCCGACTGACTTGGACAGACTGTGGCCTCAGATCCTGCCTTGTTTATTTATGTTTTTTTTTGTCCACCTGTCTCCCTGTTTCCTCCTCTTTCACCATTAGAAGTCCTTGAAGTGTAAATGACAGTGCTGTGTCATTAGCGATCTGTTAAATCCCAGTGGAATGCCCTCCTCAAACCCTCTACAGACTTTTTATATACATGTATCTTTTTGGACTATTCTCTTTTGGGCTATGCAATTTTCCACTTACCCCAGTGCAGTCAATCAGCCAAGACATGTTTGGAGTCCAATATTGTGCTTCTTTAGCGCAAGAGCTATGAAAATAGATGCCCACTGACCATATGATTGCACTTTGTACTTCACAATTACAGATCATACTCCACGCCAGTGTCACTACTGTGCCGCGAGTGTACTTTGTAAGCAGTGAAATATTTCTCGATTCATGAAGAGTTCATGATGACCAGTTTTTGGGCTGCCCTTACTATGACACCAAGGCCCACCCATAGAACTGGTGAGTTGGAGCTTCATCAGTGTCAAATAAAAGGTACAACAAAGGAATTTCCCACCACAACCCACCCCAAAACCTGGTTTAGATTTTCCAGATGCTTGTCTGAATAAGGGAATATTGTAGCCAGCATTTACACTACCTGGTGTGAATAATACTTGACCATATTTCATGACTGTTATGTAAGTGACAAATCAAAACTGGGTCTGCTAAAAAAAAAAAGTTTTGTCTATATATAATGTACAATGTGTGAAAATGTGGTTTCATAAGTAATATGTATCAGACCTTGGTTTACATTTGAAAGAATAAATGAACAACACAAGTTTTTTGTCCTTTCTGGTCATTACTACAGCACAAATAAGTGGACATTTTTTCTGACTCTGTTCAAGTTGCACTTACTTTGAAGCTACTATTTTCTGAAGCTGATTTTTTTTGCCAGTTGATGTTTTTTAACCAAGCTGTGGTGTCATCTACCTTATTTATCCAGGCCAGCTACACCAATATGTAATAATTTACTGCAATGAACTTTCTAGTACAGTGTTTATACAGTAGATGGTCCAGTTTGGAAAAGAGCTTCTTTTGCTTTGGTTTTTAACTCTTGTTTCCACAGGTGTTTGAAAGTGCTATGTGTTGGCCCTCCAGCGTCACTGTGGATAACTTGCTCTATTAGTTTGGTTATTGCAGGCAGCTGTTTAAATGTGCATCCGAGTGGAAAGGTGACCGGGTCATGGTACAGAGAAGACAAAATACAGCAGGTTTAACATCTGAAGAGAAGCTCTTAGTTTCAGCTTACAGGCATGTGTGTGGCCATTTGCTGTGTTGTTCTGGGTGATTTGAGTTGAGCAACTGGTGTTAAACAGAAGCAGGATCCCTCTTTCTCTTTCTCCTCTCTTTCTCTTTCTCCTCTCTTTCTCTCTCTGACTATATATTTATTTATCCATCTAGTTTGTCCAGCACATTCCACAGACGCTCAGTTAGATTGAGAGCTGAGGAAACTGGTGGCCAAGTCAGCACCTTTGAACTCTTTATGTTCTTCAAACCATTCTTGAACAATTTCCAGTATTGCAGGGCACATTAACCTGCTGAAAGAGGCCACTGTCATTGGGGAACACCGTTGCCATGAAGGGGTGGACTTGGTCTGCAGCAATGTTTAGGTAGATGGTGCATGTCAAAGTAACATCCACGTGAATGCCAGGACCCGAGGTTTCCCAGCAGAACATCAGCCAAAGCATCGCTCTGCCAGCTTGCCGTCTTCTCTTAATGCATCCTGGTGCTATTTCTTCCCCAAAACACCAGCTGTTTTTGTGTGAAAATTTTAAAACGAATGGGTCAATATAAATGCTGCAAAATTACTTGGGAATAATCCTTTTACATTTACTTCAAAGATAATTTATAAATCCTGTAAAGTTACCATTTTAAAGGGACAGTCTTTTTCAAAAGTTAGTCATGATTACTGTTGCTATAGTCAAATGTTTTATTATCAAATGTGTTAGAGTCCTTATTATTATTATTATTATTATTATTATTATTATTTAAAGTAAAAGATTCTTTCTTGAAAAGAGCTGTTCTCTATTCGTTTTCATGATTACCATCTATTATCTACAGTTTTTGTAAGTAATTTACTGTAAACAGGCACAAAAAGAATGATGGCCTTTTCTGTTGAAACATTTTCTGAATGATTTTTTCAGCCGTTTTCTGTCCTGAGCAAGGACTAAATTTGTCATGCATGACATCAGATCAAGAACCAATCAGAGTTAGCCAGCTACAGCAGGAATGTGGAGCTGGCTTTGAGAAATCTCAGCCAGAAATATAAAGGCAGCATAGTCTGGCTTTTTTCTCTGACTTTAGTAAAAAATGTCATTCTAACTATTATAATGTCTCCGTCATGTGAGCTACCCACGATAACCAGAAACACAACTCAAATTACATTTACTCCACTGGTCAACAGCAAATCATTATCTCAGTGAGAAGTCATTCTTCAAGCAGTGTGTGTTGTGAATGTATAGCACGTGCACCTATGATTATTGAGTAGGACTCATAATCAGTGACTTTTAAAGGGACTCTGACTCATTTCCTAATGTGACATGTTTTCTTTGTTATTCACCGTTCACGAGACTGCGGCGTTATGAATGGTGACTCGCCACCCTCCTCTGCCCATTGTGTTTGAATACCCCCATCCACTCGACCTCTGCACAGAAGATTGATGGACTTTCCAGACCTCAATCTTTATACCATTATGTTCCACTTATGTCTGGTAATTGTCCTCATCCGACAGCGAATGATCAAGCAGACTACAAAGCCCAGAGTTGTTTCGGGGTCACGTACACCCACATCGTGAGAAGAATGCCTCTTCAGTTAGCGTGTGAGCACGCCGTTCTTCTGTGCCTAACACAATAACCTCCGTCACCAGTGTGAAAGGCTCTGCCTTCTGTTTCTCGACCCAAGAACACAATGAGATGCATGCAGTAAGACGTTTATGCTGCAACATCAGATCATTCTAGTCTTTATACTGGTGAGTAATACTGAAAATCTTGATGAATTTTTTTATTTTTGTCCTGCACACTCTGGACAAGAGTTGCCCGTGTCAATAGTTCAAGCCCCAACTACATGCCCTGATCTTAATCTTGTCTATTAAAAGGAAGCATGACCACGAGCTCAGGTCAGCTCAGAAGGAAAGAGAACCACTCAGGTTCAGAAAATATCAATGCATGCAATGTCGGTGGGAAGAAGCTCCTAACCCAGTGGTGGAAATTTGTTTATTCAGTGACGTAAAGATCTCCAATCAGTGGGTGAAAGTGGTAAATTCATCTCTTTGCGACTGAATAAGGAATGACCCTGTCATCAGGAGATCGCAAATTCAATCCCAGGTGATGCCTTAGCCATCCATGACTCCAAGACAGCATAATTGACCCTGCTCTCACTAGGTGAGTAGGATGGTCCTCTCTCTCCCCCATTACTCAGCACAAAGGACATCTGTTAGCTGATGTAACAGAATAAGCAGTTAATGCTCTCCTCCAAGTGTGTTGATACTGCATTAGAGACAATTAAGAAAGATGTGGCGCTTCAAATGACTTGGAGGAAGCAAAGTGAGTCAAAAAGAGACCAAGATCATTACTTGGTCATTACATATCTGTTTAAGCTAAAAATTGTTGAATTATATAATTGTTGTACACACCTGCAGTTTCAAATCAGCAAAGTCATCATAATCCACTGAATATTCCAACTTTTTCAGTCTAATGTCTGTTTGTCACGATGGTTACCACAGTCAATTATTTTTCTGTATTTACAAAGCAATCAAAAACCTGTTCTGTTCTGTTACTGTGTGAAGGGGAAAATTAATCATGTTTACTGTCCATGGTAGTCAAATGTATGCTACACATGCAAAGATTGAAAACACTGGAGTATGCTTTTAACAGAACATTGTCCTAGCTAGTACCACCACCAGCAAATCAGCAAAAAGACAAAAAAAAAAAAAAAAAAAGTCCCATCCGCTTTGCCTGGAATAAACAGTATCCTCTACCAGGAAATGAGACAGTGTTGGTCACATTTGGTATATAATGACTTCAGAGTGTGTCGTTCCCAGCTATTTATTTAACCAAGTATGTAAGATGACTGTAAACCACAAGTCCCACAAAACAAACACATTTTCTGAAGTGAAAGTGAGTCACTGGCCATATCCTGTGGGGGCTTATTAACACACTAACAATATTTGTGTTTTAAAACTGTTTTGTAAAAAGACCATCAATTGTAATTAGGTTTTGTGGTTAAAAACAAAACTGACTACCAATACGCCCCTAGAAGTATCATGGCCCACCGTTGGCTTGTGTGTCTTTAGAGTGCAGTGGCTCTAAGTTACTGTACCGATACATTTGTGAAAGCTGGCCTGACCACAAATTATTCCTCACAAATTATCCACAAACTGTCTAATGTCCAGGGTAGTGTCCTTGTATGAGTAGAAGGGGACTAAGCCTCACTGGAGAGCTTTTCCAAAACAATCTAGCAGTGTATCTCCTCACATCTTCTCTCAAGGAAAGGTACACGCAAACACAAAGATGGTCTTGTATACACACATACACATACAGGCACTAACACAAATGCTGTCTTCCTAGAAAATCCCCTCGACACAAATATTGTCCTTCACACCAAGGAAACATGTTCAGATTGACATATTGTTGCCTGGAGACAATGATTAGACTTGCATGAGCTGGATGTTCATTATTAGAGTGTTGTAGCAGGTGTATGGGGCTGTTGGGCAGGCTACATGTGGCTTTTTCCTGCTGATGTCTGCAGGGGCTCCCTGTGCCTGAGGGACCCTTGTCAGACCCCAGATTGCAATACTCTGACACATCATCAATTAGTAATATTAGCGATGATAGCTTCTGCACTTTTGCTAATAACTCCAGCTTTACCTCCTTCTTAACCTTGTACTGAAGTAAGCAGGTAAAGTAAAGTGACCCTTATAGTCACATGTGAACACACCACAGCACACAGTGTGAAATTCTTTTTCTGCATGTAACCCATTCACCAAGTGAAGCAGTGGGCAGCCAGCGCCGTAGCGCTGAGGGAACAGTGTGTAGGAATGGTCACAGGTACCTCAGTGGTGCCACTAGCAGTCCTGGGATTCAAGCCAACAACCTTCTGATTGCAGGGACAACTCCACAACCACCAGGCCACCAGCTGCCCCAAGGTTTTCGTGCGTTGGCTGGCAATTAAACCCACGTAAAGGGAATTGGGGAGGGGGGCTTCAGGAATATCTTAACAATAAATGTCAGTTAGTAATGAAATGTCACTGGCTTTGAATAAGGCTCTTTATTGTTCATTTTTGTCAAATTTCCCAACTTCCCCAAATTTGGTAAGTAGTATTAAAATGATAGTTAAAAATGGTAGCTAGAAATATGGGGATATACCAAAGGTTTGGCTGCAGATTTGCTTTGTCTGAAAATCACACAAAAAAAGACACTTTTGGTTTACAGGCATAAGAGAAAAAGACTTAAAATAGTTAAATATTAAATATATTATTAAGACATACAACATGAAGGCAGTTCAATGTTTGTTGCAGTGTCACTTTGCTAAGGTGAGTTAATGTCTCTCTGAATAGTACTTTGCTGATTGGGGTTTTTTTCCTCCAGCCACAAAACTACAGTTGAAAATGATTCAGCCAGTTTAAAAAAGGCACTGGGATCAGCTGTTTTGTGGTGTTGTAATCTGGGGCCATTCTGTGGATTATTACTTATCATAAAGGCATTTGAAAGGCAGTTTGACATGTGCTATCAAGAATCCAATTTCCTGCGTTTTTGAGGGCCAGTCCTACATATGAATTTTGTCTGTTTATTTTGCCCTGTAGATGAAATGATAAGAATTTTTAAAATAAATTTTACTTCCGGGAAATCTCATCGATTTATCCATTGCTTTGCATGTATTTATGTATTTACAGTGCTGTGCAAATGACTTGAGCCACCCTTCATTTTTTCATATTGTGCTTCCAAAAAGCCTGTTTTTTTATGTAGTCTTGAGGAATAGTCCTCCAGACTTCCTGAAAGACTTTCAAAGGCTCTCACTTTCAGTCCAGTCCCTGAACTTGAAGGGTTTCAGGGGAATGTTTTTTGTTTATTAAGCCACATAGTGACCTATGTATGAATCATTCAAACAGAACAAAGACCATCTAACTTAAGGCCTGAACCAGTGAAGAAACAGGTGCAGATGATTCCAGATGATCAGGCGGTGATCAGTATACTGGTGGTCCTGAATGCTGAGTGGTTGGAACTTTTATCTAGGCACCCTTTTTCTTTAGGCACTTTGCAGCCTGTCACAGTAAAACATTTGTTCCCATTTCTTTAATTTAATCTACTCAGTATGCAAAGTATAACACAGTTAGGCGGGCATAAAATAGTATTTTTTACCAAAAAGGTGGTTAAAAATATGAGAAATATAAATAAATGAGGGGCGGCTCTAGACTTTTGCACACTATTGTATACAAAACATATTATAGGCTGTTTATGGGATTAGTCAGTTTGAGTTTAAAACCAGTGTAGCTTCCAACAATCATGAGTGTGGCAGAGATAAGTGGACAGTGATGAACTGATCATCAAACACAGAATTATGTGTTTGGCTTCATCTATATTCAATGGGAGAAATTATGATGGTGACAGTGCTGTTTCTCTGTCTAGCCGTCTTTTGCGCATGGTTCATGGTTTGTTACTGTCCCTTTTTGCCACAGAAACATCATGCAAGTCACTAGCATGGTGGTGGCCTAATGGATAGGATACTTGCCTCTGGACCAAGAGGTCATGGGTTTGAATCCTAACTTCAGCATACCACCACTGGGTTCCTGAGCAAGACCCTTAACCCCAAGTTGCTCCAGGGAGACTGTCCCCTGTAGTTAGGGAATGGAAGTCCTTTTGGATAAAAGTGTCTGCTAAATGCCGTAAATATAGCATTTATTACCGGTGGGCAGACCTTTTTGCATAGCCTGTTTGGACGGCCAGATCCTATGTTCCATCTCTTTGCAGAGCAACCAAATCAAAGAGAACAAACTCATTCCCTACAGATCCAGGTCCAAGTGTTGTCTGATTATATAAGGCTTTGTTCTAGGCATTTTGGTTTCATTTCGGACAACTGTGTCACAAGCAAGTCTGATGCCACCTGGTACAATTGTAAGTTATGAAAAGGTCAGTCTCTGTTGGGTGTTCCTCTAAAAATGGTCTCTGAAAAGGCCAGAGATATAGTCATTAGGAATAAAAACCTTTCCAACCCACAAGAGACAACAATGTTGCCTGCTGTGCCCATCTTAGACCTGTCTCTGTGCCTGAAAATGAACCTGTAGAAGTTAGTCCTTTCTGGAAAGATTTATGATGCCATTTGACTTATTCCACATGAGTAATCCGTCTAAACAAGTGGACAAATTCCATCTGAAGTGCAAATTCTGAACTTTCAGTCTATACCACGTGTGTTTGTAAGTAAGGCTCCATAACAGATGAAAATACTGACATTAATGTTTATTCCAACAAGCGTCAGTTGTCATATTTTAAGCTAATGACATCAGAATCAACTAAAGCAATGTCCCTGACAACTGGCGCTTGTTGGAATAAGCTTTTGTTACTGCTTACATGGGTTTATTTCATTTGAAAGGTTTGCATAGATGTTACAAACCTTACAAATGCTGGAATTTGTGCCTTTGGATCGGTTGATCAAGGGCCTAGTACTGATCGCTTAAAAATCAATTTTTGTGGTCGAGAACCAGGTCTTTTGACCACTGGTCTATAGTTAATCACCTGAAAGCCCATCAGTTCAAACTGCAATATGAGGAGAGAGAGCGGACGTTCAAGTCGCCTTCAAAATATATGTTGGAGAGAGAGTCACGGCTTACGTGGCTGGAAAGGGACAAAACGAGGAGGAACAAAGGTGGAGCAAAACACACAGCATAAACAGACTTCAAGACACTAAAGCTAAGGTCAGTTATTAAAAAAAGACATGTGTCATTGTTTGTTGTGGTGTAATTAAAAATAACCAGCCCGTGAATGTGGCTACGCATTCAGCCTTCCTTAACCAGAAATGGCTTGGTAAGAGCCAACAAGTTCACACCCCCTCTGTGGTTCAGTGGTAAGATGCTAGGCATTGAATGAAGAGAATCAGAAGACTGCTTGTGAAAGTAATTTTTTTTTTACACAATCTTTTTTTAACCATAAAAGCAATGTTTGGGTTTTATAGCAACCACGCAATTTTCTTGCAGAAATGCATCTAGTTTGATTTGAACGCTATGAAAAGTTGTGTGTACAAACAGAAAAAGCCAGCAATGCAGAATTAAAGCTGTCACTCCAAAGTGTAAATAGACTGTACATGTAATTTAGGTAACAAACTCTGCAATTAAGTAACTACTGACAAAATCACCCTTGAGCAGTATAGCAAAGGCAATGACTCGACTTCTTTGGGTTAATGATGTGAGCACTAAGAATCGGTGGAGACTGTCTTCTCGCTAATAGGTTTATGAGCATAATAACTAGCACATTTTCTGAGGAAGAGAAGAGATGAGAGATCTTCAGGTAATCAGTGAAAACGAGTGGTAAAAAAGCTCCTTACTGTAAAGCCTCCCTTTTCCTTGCCTCCTATCAGTCTTTCTAGAATTGGGGAACACTTGTGCTGTAGGCCTGGGCTTTTAGGTTATTTGAATTTTGAAAAATTAGACATCCCTGCTCTTGAAGCTTATAACCTTATAAGAAACCTTATATCTTATAACCACATATACTGAGTATAAACCTCTTCTGCTCTACGTGGGGGGGTGGGGGGGGGGGCAGCAGCAGGGATGGCAGGTTGCTGCACAGTGTTGCTTTGATGGGACAAAATGTGCTCAAACTGCTGGCATACATGCTCAATACTCATTTACAGCTCAAAATCAACACATTTCCAAATGAAACATCATACTAGCGAGGGTCCCTGAGCAAACCGAACATTTTTTTTTTTGACAGTGGCAGGAGGGACAGAATATTATTGCTTATCATTTATGATGTAAAAGCTGGTAGTAACCTAGTGGGTAAAACACTTGCCTGTGAACCCGATGGCCACAAAGCTGCAGGTTCAAACCCCCACTTTCTACCATTGTGTCCTTGAGCAAGACACTTAACCCTCAATTACTCCAGGGGGACTGTCCCTGTAATTAATGATTGTTAGTTGCTCTGGATAAGGGTGTCTGCCAAATCCCACTTTACTTTACTAAACTGTGACATAATCAAAGCCCTATAGAAGTTTTACATGCGGAAAAATGTGATTGTGCTTTGATAGAACAAGAGTAAACTAAATAATGAATTTTGCTTGATATGATCAGGGCCATAAACTAACCAAGCTTAAAATGGCAGTTCTGATTTGTTTGTGTGTGGTCATCATTATCTTCTGAATATGGTCTACCAGGTCCTGCTCCTAAACTCACGTGAGTGAACGAACAATGCTGCCATGCTCATCCAAAAATAGACAAAATAACACTAGTAATTGCGAAAAGAAACTTGTGGTGCATCCAGATTGCTCCAGATGCTTATGAGGTTTAACATGTCACAGTCTCTCCACTGAAAACCGCCCTCACAGCTGCCCTCCATCTTTCCTACAAAATAATTGCGGTCAGCAGGGAATTTTGCATCAAATTGGTGCGAACATTTGCAGGAACTCTCATTTTTTATATAGGTCTTCTACTATAGGTCTCAGGAATATCTCTGGACATCAGGTGAAGGTCCAGTCACATGACTGATTTATACTTAGCTGTTTAGTTCCCAGGCAGAGAATTTTGTTACACTTATATGATCAGCATGGCAGATTTATGCAATTATTTTACAGAATTAGATAACTGTATTTCTTATTTTGCCAATGACCAAGCAAACTGAAACACATTAGAAACATCAACAAATCTTATACTACCAAGGGTCAAAACCTAAATTATTTAAAACTATTTAACATTTTTGTTTAATTGTTTTTTTTTTGTACACTTTTACAGATGATATTAAACTTGTTTTGCTGACAAAAGTAAATAATTAAAAAAAGATCTGTTATATGATTGAGTATAAACTAACTTCAAAATATATTTGTTATATTGAGAGTTACATATACCTACAGAATAAACACAGTAAAGGAATAGTTTGGCAGAAGATCTAATTGACACAATTTCCTGCTTAGCCCAGACGCAGTCTAACTACTGACTTTCAGTGTTTATTAGCAACATTAGCCCCCTAGCACCAGTGCTAATTGATTTTTCACTGAACCATTTCTTTATTCTTCTCTTATTTATAAGTTGCTATTTGTAGTTTCTATGCTTTCAAACCAACACATTTAAGAACTCTAAAGCATAAAGAACATCGTTCCTTCCACCACTTTTATCGCTCTGATGTTTAGTACCTTTACTTTACCCATGGTTAAGGACCACAGTATAAGGTTGGATGAGTCAACATTTTAATCATTGTTTTCATAGAATACTTTACGTTTTCACAAGCTAGGAAGAAATATGTCAGATAGCTGATGAACCTTCTATTTATAATCAAGAATTAGACCTCCGTTTTAATGACCAGTATGATGTTGATGTGTAAGATTATGCTCAGCATTTTCTGACTTTCTGATCCCAATTTGAAAAACAAAACAAAACAAAAAAAAAAAACAGAAAAAACAAAATCAACAACAAAAAAGCACATTCGATTGTTAGAGCATACACTGAGTGTACAAAACACGGGGCTTGTCCGCTCTTTCCTTAAAACAGGGCAGACGAAAGCTACGACTTCTATTTGATTTCACTTGTTAAATCCTCTCAGATCAATGTGGACGATGGAAGAGACAGGTTAGAGGAGGATTTTAAGGCATGTGACGGCCGACGTGTATTGTGGGGAACAAGCTAGAAAAAGGCTGAAAAGCAGTGATGGCTGATTTTTAAGCCTGGTAATTAATTTGAAATCATTCATTATCCCAAAAGACAATCGATGGCTAGCATTTAGAGGATTGGAGGAGGAATGGTCACCAACCCTCCTCCTGAAGACCTACTTTCCTACAAAAACAGCCAGTCGGGAACGTCTGAAGGAGTTAATGAGCTGGAGCAGGTGTGGCAGATGGTTGGAACTAGACACTGCAGGGACAGCGATCTCCAGGACTAGGGCTTTTGACGACTGGTCTATAGTTAGTCACATGAAAGCCCATCAGTTCAAAGTCCAATGCGATTTTAGAAGGTCATCTCCAATGTTTTGAAAACTCAGTGTAGGTCTTGCTGCACATGATGGGCAAATCAGCTGCCCAAGGGAATGTCCATCTAGAACGGCTAACACCATGTCTTCAAAACCTTTATTGCAATTCCAACCCATGCTATATTCATAACTGTTCAGCTGCTGTTTAGTTGTGATAAAGAAGTAAAACAGAATGCAAAAGATACAAAAATAAAAGTTCTCTTCTTTCTTCTCAAGCCATTAAACATCGTATTTTCTTAAATGTCTGTAGAACACTTTGGGGTACCATTAGGGGCAGCAGTCATTCCAGATGTAGCCTACTCCTTTCAATGATGTATACATGTTTATTGAAAAAAAAGAAAGAAAAAAAGAGACATGGCTTCATTCAGTATGATAAGACACATCATTTTTGAAATTAAAACTTTCTCTTCAAGACATCCAGTCAAAGATACACATCCATGTGTTTATAACATCTGAATGCCTTCATATAAAGTACAACGCTTTTCTTTTCTGGTTCAAAAAGCCACACAAACCATGTCATAAATGCTTTGAGTGTGCAACGACTGGTATGGTTAACTGCACATGCTTCATGAACACGGTGCATGTTTCATTGAGTACATTTCAGTTCAAAAGGGAACTTCTAAATCAAATTTGTTCCAGATAAATCAATATCGAGGTTATTCTAGCAAATTACATCTGCTTTTAACATATGATGCAGCCATGATAGATACCCCCTTTGTAACTTTCAGAATAGATTTACAATACAAAAAAAGACTATAGTATACATAAAGGACTTTGTCATAATTCATTTGGACTCAGGTCCAAGCACAGTCTACTGCGACATTGCAAAGGCAATATGAATGTACACTCTTGAGGACAGATGGGTGTCAGGCGGTTCGGGCTGGTTCATGATGGGGCACGTTTACAGAGAGAAGATAAGGGTTTATGTCTGTTCTGCATAACATGCTTGGAGGCACCCTGCACTGCACAGTTCCATAGGTACAGATACCCAGTGCCACTGCTAAACTGTTTCAGGCACTGCAACACACTATTTCGGTCAAACGCTTTCCTCAGACTCGACACCGTGTGCATTCTAAGAGCAGCCTTTGCCCTTTGAAATACTTTATCAAAGCTTCACCTGTAATCTTTCAGTATGAATGCTCATTATGCACAACTGAAATTCCATTTGGATTTTGTGTGTATATGTGTGTATGTCCCTCGGTTACTCCAAAGAAGTCTCTGACGCACTGTGAAAGTGAGCTTTTGATATGTGTGGTATGCTGAGAGTAGGGACATGGATGAATGTTTGGACGTATCCTGGAAGAGGAGCATGGTCAGAAATCTTCAGTGAAGCCTCCAGTGGTGCCACTGAGCTCCTTCTCTGTTTTCTTTGTGTGCCAGACATAAGTCAATGCATTTCATATCAGTAAGCACACAATGTATGCAAACACAGATGAGATTCACTTAACAAAGCTGCCTGCGTCTCAGTTATTGTACTTGAAGCCGCCATAGACCTCCATAAAGAAGCCATTCGAGAACACCCTGTGGTCCCTCCTAGAATGCTGCAAGACCTCTGATAAATCTCACACTTCTTTTCAGCGTTTCTTCTCCCAGTCAAACATAAAAAAAAAATACCAGGGACTAGGGACCAGAGAGAAAACTTAAATACACTAAAAATCACTTTTTTGTTGCGTCAACACAGCATAAACCAAAGCTCCTAAAACCCAGAGCCGAAAGAAGAGAGACAGAGAAAGAGGAGACAAAGAGAGAAGGTGAGTACAACGGGTGGACTGGGAACAGAGATCAATTTTGTACAAATTGTGAGCGTCTATGTTTTGCCTTTGCTGGGTGGCTACAATCGTGCTGAGGGGGCAGTAGTGGGCGTGAGGGTGCAGTGGAGAGAGATGACCAGCAGTAGCAGTAGAGAGCTAAGGCCAGATGGAGATGCCTGCCGAGCGGAGGAGTTTCCAGAGATAGCGTTGGAGGAGCTGGGGTCATCAATCTGGGGATCCTGGGAGAAACATAAACAAACTTAGGTAAGAACATGTATGCACTGATAGATTACAATTCACTTCTTTTACAAGACTTGTAGGATCGGTTTCCAAACCTGGATTTTGCCACATTTTGGAAACATTCCTCTATCAAAGCAAAACAATGGTGACATTACAATGAGGTCTGAAAATCTTTTGCTTGACCAGGCCAACCTGGGTGAAATTCATGACAAGACAAGTACTTGAACTCAAAAAAGAAGTAAATACATGAATCACTGTGTGACTTGATCATACCAGTACACAACCACACATCCTAATATAATCCTAAAAAAGTCAATGCTTCCAAGATTACATTCAGGAGAATCTGAAAATATATCTATAAGACTTTATGAGAAATCTGACCCTTACATATAAATTTTTTTGTTATAAACTAAACTTCTAAACAAGAATTGTCTTAACCAGTTGTCACCAACCCTGGTCCTGGAGATCTATCTTCCTGAGAAGTCTAGTTCCAGACTAGAGGGTGACACGGGAGTGAATTTTCAAACCTCTCCCGTCCCACTCCCACAAAAAAAATCCCATCCCATCCCAA
>JBBPCZ010000156.1:22693986-22729469 GCA_037974445.1 Brycinus macrolepidotus | reverse complement strand
ACACACACACACACACACACACACACACACACAAACACACACAAACACACACACACACAAACACACACACACACACACAGACATCTGTGCAGACATCATCAAACAGGCCTTTTCTTTTCCCCCATGTCTCCATTCTCCATCTGTGTGGATGTGTGGATGTGTTGCTGTCCAGACACGAGGGCAGATGGAGCGGGTAAAGAAAGCAACAAATACAGAGACCCTCGAGCATTACCGGCAAAATTCAGTGACAGGCCACTACTGGGCGGTAGGCCCACACATTAAAAAGACAACAAAATGTTGCGCTTGTATTGATACATATCGCCATTAAGATATGGCTTTCAAAATATTATAACAACAATGGTGAAGTCTTGATGTAACATGAATAAACATTGGCTTGCATTATTCTGACCAAAACGATTTACCTTTGCGGGATTATGCGAATGCCTCATTTCATAAAAACACCCATACACTAAGTCTTGACCATTTTTTAGCAAATAAGAATTACAACTTTTTTCCCCTGCGGTGGGCTGGCGCTCGGCCCAGGGTGAGTCCCTACCTCGCACTCGTAGACCCCGGGATAGGCTCCGGGTACCCGTGACCCTAGTAAGGATTAAGCGGTTACAGAAAAAGAATGACTGAATGAATGAGCTTTTTTCCTTAGAAGTTATGCACTATTCTTGAACATACCAATTTATTACATTCTTACATGGAAAAACTCACATGTATAAACACAGTTTAGAAATCATGCTACTATTGCAGTAATATGGCGATTCTTGTGGCAACACTATGTAACTGATGCTGTTTTTGAAGCAAACTACACTGAGCAGCAAATCACAATCCTGATTTTAATGACTTTTTGTGCAGCCCTAACACAAACAGCAAGGTGTTTTAAGTTGAGGGTGTTGAAATTCCAAGCAGCATATATGTAAAGTATAAGTAACTGTAACATTCCTGCCTTGTTACCCTTCTCTTGGTTCCGTTCCCCATTTGTCAAGATTGAAACATGGTTTGGCTCCTACACGGATCCACATAACTGATATGCCCCTCATCTGGTTTCAGTATGGTACTCTTTCCATTGGAATCATGCCCGGCTGTTCCTTGTTCTATGCCTGTGTCTATGTGCCCCTTTGTTCCGTCTTGTCCTTCGTCCTGCATTGGGGATTCTTTTTTGGATTGAATGTTAATTTAAAAATAATGCTAGAATGATGAGAAAATCTAATCATATATCTGACACATCAAACCGCTCTTGCCCCGCCTGCTCTTTCTCTCTGGATGAACTTTATGCAAATGAGTGGCAACCAATTAGACTGTTATGTGGCACAGTAACCACGCCCAAAGTCACACACTGAGAACACTGGAACAAACACCATGCAGCGGATATAAAAGTATTAAGTTTATTATGGCAATTATTACATCATTTTTGAAAAATGAAAAAAGAAAAACAATACGATTTCACTTTTATCACCAAACTATCCTACAACTCTGCATGCAATTTTATTTACTTGCGTTTTAGTGACACACCCCCGCAGTGGCCAGAATTTTGGCAAGGGAAGTGACGTGACTTACTGTAATAAAAAAGTACGATTCATTTGATCAGTACACAAACTCCATCTTAAAACGAGAATACGCAGGTCTTTACTACGCTTAAAATAATAAAAAATAATCTTAAAATAATAATTTAAGATTATTTTAGCCCAGTTAAACACCCTGGGGATGCCGCAGACTCCTCAGCACCCCAATGGTCTATGAAATCAGGATCATTTGAAACCAGGATGGTCATAGCACACACACACAAACACACTCTAAGAAGGCTTATTTGTGCATTGCAACCTTCTGTGATATCAGTGTTGCAGAGGGCACTATTATTATAATGATTAACAAACAATTTATTGTGCTGCATAAAGCTGGAACCATAAAACCCTCAGGCACAAACAGAAACAGTAGATGTACTACATATTGAACTTTTAAATGCCTCATGATTTAAAAAAAAAATATCACTAATTTTGTCCCAATTTATCAAATGTTTAAATTCGCTCAACACCCCAGCAATGCAGCCCTACTGGACGGCCTTCGGTGTGTTAATGAGTCATTCTTATCTCTTCCCAGACAAACTTAATTTCTTTTGTGCAAACACCTACACAGATACTAACACATTAACTGAACATATGCTGGGGTCATCCCGTGTGGCAGTGTTATGGTAGGAGTACATTTTTTTAGGTAGGAGTACATTTTCACAGTGCATGCAGCTGTCTCTCTCTAGAGAGATAAGAGCAAAAATAGTGTTTGTTTGAGAGAACAAACTGCCACATCTACTGAGCCTTGAGTGGGCTTGTGTCTTCACTGTATCTGTCTGTATGTGTGTGTGTGTGTGTGTGTGTGTGTGTGTGTGTGTGTGTGTGTGTGTCTGTGTGTGTGTTATGTGGGCAGATGGCTCTGTCTCTTACCAGTGTCAAGCCCACACTGATTGAGGAGCTGAGCCAAGTCTGCAGAGGATACAATGTCATGCCCCCTCCCCCCACCTCACCAATGCCATATGAATATGCACGCATGGAAGCAGTCATTGAGACACTCACGGAAGATGCTATGTACTATATTTACACACACATGTTCCATATGAATTATATGCATTATGTGTATGTAAGTATCTATACATAGTAATTATGTGTCCCATAAGCATTATTTATATGCAAATATCTGTAGATAATATGTTCCCCCCGCCCCCACACACACACACACACATATAAATGTGTGTGTGTGTGTTTGAACATTTAAATTGCACAGAAAATGCACAAAAACCACGCACACAAACACACACACACACACACACACACACACACACACAGTCAGTTTAGTTTCTGTTGCAGCTTCTAATCGATTAGCACTGCATTCACCCTCCACACTTCCACCCACCCCAAACACTCCCTATTCTCTAATTTTGATCATAAGTATAATGTGTCTCAATAACAACCTTGTCTGCTACTGGGGTGAACTAAAACAAAGGGCTCTGAAATGGGAGGCTCTGTCAAAAATGTCTGAACACATTTTCAAGATACACAATTGTGCAATTTATGTAGGTGCTTAGTTTTTTTCTAAAGTTTGTGAACAGCTGGAATAGACCAAATAGAATAAACAGTGCCAAAAAAAAATCAAAACAACAGTGCCAGTTTCAGTGTGGGCAACGAATTAATCTAACTGAACAATATTTCAGCTACACATACTAATGTTGCTAATAGTGAATGGAAGCTAGTAGTCACCAGCAAGCATCATATAATTTGAACAATGCGTACATTTATGCAGTTGTTATTTACAGGTTCTCTATAATTGGGCTAAATCTGTCTCTTTTATGGCACGTTCAGTTTTTCAGCATACTGATGTTACCCATCATTTATTAATTTCTTTTATATTTACAATAACAATAACATTTGGCTGTATTGTCCATCTCCACGAATGTTCACATTATTACTTTAAATAGTTTTTGTCTTGCCATTGTGCAACATCAAAGTTTTCAAATTGACCATCGGCGTTCCTCATAAATCCTTTCTTATCGCCAGCGAGTTGTCCACCTATTGATGGAGATATTGGCTTTCTCTCTCTCTCTCTCTCTCTCTCTCTCTCTCTCTTTCTCTCTCTCAGATTAAATCTCAATAAACGTCTCACCTGTGGGTTAATGGGAAAATGTGCAGTGAAATGAGGAGCGAATGGGGGCTTTATTTGGCCCCACCATGTCAGCCGTCATTAGTAGCGTAGTCAAGGGCTCGATTAATCTGCTGCCGTGATTACAACCTGATGCTGCTGAGAAAGATGTGTGTGTAATTGTGCACGCAATGTGCCATGTGATGCTGGTATGCTGGGCTCTATTGGTGGCAGGACAGTACAGCAGAGTATAGCTACCATTCTAAACCTAGAACTATCTGTACTGCATCAGTCTCCCAAGGTGTAACATGGGGTTGTCCGATCTTGAAGCCGGTATGGTTACAGGTTTTCATTTCAACAAATCAGAAGTTCATCTATGTATCTATCTATTTCATACATGAATTTTCATTAATTTTGGAAAGTAGACAAAAGTATGACATGCATGAAAGTATAAGTAAAGCAGCTTTTTATATTCATGCCTGAACCCACCACCGCACAGCACACAGTGTGAACAATGTGAAATTCTTTCTCTGCATTTAACCCATCCACCAAGTGAAGAAGTGGGCTTCCACCAACGGGGGGTGCCCGGGGAGCAGTGTGTGGGGACGGTACCTTACTCAAGGGTACCTCAATGGTACCACTAGCAGTCCTGGGATTCGAACCCATGATCTTCTGCTCACAGGAGCAACTCCCTAACCACTTACCCGCATAATTCCATCTACTAGCAGCCCGACTAGCATCCACAATTTGCATGAACCCATTGAGAAGCGCCCTCTTTCATACTTAACCTGGAGGACGTTATCAAGTGGAATTTCTATTCACTACATGTTCTCAGCTTACTTATCTGTTTAGGAGGCACAAAAAGACTACTGCAGCTAGCTAAAGGCTACCACACATCAGACAAGAAGCTCCATGCTGCAAACAGTGACTAGGCCAGTAATGTTAGCTGAGGTGAAACCAGACACTTAGTATTTGTCTCTTTAAGACTTTAGATTGACTGCCTTTTTCGGTGTAAATGTATATAAAACTGTAATATTAAGAGACAGGTAGACCCTATCTGGTACTTGTCTAGGTGTGCAAAACTGAACACACACACCAGCTAATTCAGGTCAAGAGAGAGGCTGTTGTCTGTCATGGCTCATGGAGATCCATCAGACTACAGACAGCAGCTAATAATTCAGCAAGCAGATCCACTCTGCCACCACCCTGCTCCTGCTCTGAGCTAATAATCTGCGAATGGTTTCCTGAGGAAAAGCTTGTGGAAATGAGGAAATGAGGAGTGCTAGCAGGAGCCCCTGGCCCCATGGGGCGCAGGGTGCTCACTGCAGATGAAGGCAACCGGGGAGTGCGTGCATGAAAACAATGAGTCTAACAGCTCAGACAGCTCCTCAGTAGCATAAAGATGGATGATGTGTTCTAGCATAAGCATGGATGATGTGTTCTTGCATGTGTTACTGATGAGCTGAAGATACACTATTGAAGAGTGTGTTTTGGAAATGTGTGATTTAATAACTAGCCTTAATAACGTGACCATTAATATTTATGTAACAATAATACATGTATGGTTTATTCTATCTATCAAGCTGTCTGCCTGCCTGCCTGCCTGCCTGCCTGCCTGTCTGTCTGTCTGTTTCTGTCTGTCAATCAATCTATCTATCTATCCAACAAAAACATAAACAAGTCATTTTCATGCACACAAAATGTGGCTTTGCAAAAGACTATTTCTTTTTTTCTAACACTTCATTGAGTGTTTTTAAGGGGAAAACATGACAGTTGACAACAATACCTCATCACAGTCATCACATTGTTCCTTTATGGCATAAATTCTCTCTGTGCTGAATTCACTGCATATAATGTATCTAGCTGTGAACCGTAACTATGACAGTAATGCTAATTTTTGCTAGCTCCCCTATAGGATTCTAGTAGTATATGAATGCTAAGACAACAGTGAGGCACAGTGAGGCCATTCTATATGTCTAAAAATTGACATTTAACATTTGTAAAATACATTCCATGTTTTATTTGAAACAGACATTAACGCTTGGCCCATGTGTAGCAGTTTTAATATTTTCCATTTGCGTTTCTGACTGAAACCTGATTAGACTACAGCTCTACAGTCTACAGTGCTGTATCTAGGAGTTTCAGAAAGCCTAGAGTGATGCTTTTTTTTCCTCACAAAATTAGTCCCACTCATTGTAAATCAAAACATGATTAGTTCATTCCTTTGTCGCTTCCTAATTATGTTGGTGGTAATCTAATAAGCAAGGTCTAATAAGTAAGGCCCAACCAATGGCGGAGCTCGCTTGGCTGTATCTAGTTGGATATTAGAGTTGATATTAACCCTGCTTAGATATTTTTCTATTGGGTGTTTAACAATGTCAGCCCTTTTGTTTCCAAAACTTAAGTTTGAAATAAAAAAAGCATGATGATTCTACTGGCTAAAAATGAAGTAAATGATGTTTTTTTTTTTTTGGTTTGTTTATAAAAAAAATCTTGGAAGAGCCTCGGTGTGTGGAGGGTGAAAGCACTGCGGCTTTCTGCCTCGGCAATGCTTTCATGGCCAGTAACTCAACTTTATTGTTCTGGGGCTGGCTTTCAGTGTTACTGTAGATCACACAAGTGCATTCGTGCAGCAGTACTGCAGACATACTTCAGTTTTAAATTGCCACAAGTATTTCTCTCTCACTCTCTTTCTCTCTTTCTCCCTACCTCTCTCTACCCCTCTCTTTCCCAATTCCTCATGGGTCCTCCAGTCTGTCGCGTGTTACTTTTGTCTCCAATACTAATTTTCTTTCATTTGCCACTTCCTTGCACTCTCTCTCAATCTATAATAACACCTCTCTCTTCTGTCTTGCTCCCAGAGAAGTAGGCATGTGTGTGTGTGTGTGTGTGTGTGTGTGTGTGTGTGTGTGTATTGTCTGCCTTCTCCTCTCTCGGGGTTGCTGTGCTCTTGTGGAAATACAGCCGCCGTTCTTCTTTGCTCAGATATTGCATTACGCAGTGGTGCAGTGTTCGTGCTGGGGGGAATGTTTCCTACCCGGCCTGCAAACGGCAGCGAAGAACGGGTAAGGGAAGCCTCCTCTGGGACCAGGACATGAGGAACTGGCCGCAGCAGGCCTTTAATAATATAAACACACACACACGTGCACAAATACGCACACACAGACGCACACACACACACACACACACACACACGCTCACGCCCTCCGGCAACTTTCAGCTCACACCACAGATTGATGAGGGTACAAGTCTCGAAGCTGCTGTGCATGATGTGGACAGCTTCTGTGCGGCTCCCGGCCTGTCACGCAGATTTACGCTGGTAGCCCTCCTGTGGCAAAGGGGCTCCGAGGCCACAACTACATCAGGAAAAGGGACTTTAAGGGTATAATTAGTTCTGTGGCTGCTCTTTCATACATAGGCACTTGTGCACTGAGAGCTATGTATATAATTACAAACTGACTCAGTTACTGCCAATGGTCCTGACTAATGTCGAAAACTACTGCAGCATCTGGTATATTGCACTGCACTTGGCAAAGTAAAGTGCATGTGAAGGGTGGATGATATGACTCTATGTTTTCATCATCAAAATAAATTACAGAACTGAGAACATCATGGGCAGCATGATACGATGTCACTTTCTTTTCTGATACTGACCCTGATACTGAAAAAAATGAGTGTTGGCTGATACTGATACTATATATATATATATATATATATATATATATATATAAAACAACTACTAAGCCTTAAAACAAGATATTTTGAATTTAATCACTTCACTTAAGCTGAGTGCCTAAGATTCCCATGCTTTTTTTCCCTCCGATCCAACATGCTGATATTGACCGGATATATGGGTACATACCAATGCCATCTCTGATCAGAGGTGGAAACTGTGCTGAAAATGTCTACATAATTAAGAGTACTGTCCTGTAGTGATAATTTACTTGGATACAAGTAAAAGTAGTAATAAAGGAAATTACTCAAGTAAGGGTGAAAAAATTATTATTTTATTAAAAAAAACACTTGAATAACTAATCTGAGATACTTTTTTGTGAGAAATATTTTCAGTTATAGCCCAAAAAAATCCAAGTTGGTTTGCCTGTATCCTTAGAAATACCTTTACAAACAACTAAAGCAATTTATGATTGCTACTAAAGAAGAAATTATTTAGTCCTGAGACTGATCACAGCATGTTCTGCTTATGTACATTATTTATACTACAACAGGATGAAACTACATAAAACACTGCACAAGGGTTTAACCTTGAAAAGTAGGTTACTTTGTTTTTCAAACAAACAAAATCTGCTAATATTGTGAGGGTTTCTACATGTGCTTCATATTTGAATGATTACAATATTATAAGACCTCCTAGTTCAAAATTCTCAATCTATTTTTAAATGTAAAGAAATACTAACTTCAGAACCCAAGTCTGGCATTGATCCAATCTTTAATATAACTGAGGTATAGCAATGTGTTGCACAGATGTGCCAGTTTAACCGTTAATGTTAATTAGCAAGCACCTACCGATTTGAAGTGGGTTTAGGATTTAGAAAAAAAATATCCAGACTGCTAACCAGTGTAGTAGAGTGGCAACTAGAGCTGCTGCTAAGGTTTAGACCACCTTGAAGCATCCTAGATTAATGAGGTTTCTTCATTCCTGCACACACACACACACACACACACACACACACACGCACACACACACATCCATCACTCTGACCACCTGTCATTCCTTGTGCCATATCAGTGGAGGTCACAAGTCAAGTCAAAGCGGAGTAGCTTCAGTTACTGAGCCATATGTCAGTAAGACCAGCTTACATGCAAATCCTCTCAGACAAGAGGGATCGTGTTTGCCCAAAGCTCAGACAGAGAACTGTCTGTGAGCAAAAGGGTAAGTAAGTAAGATGTCAGCTCATATGTTTTAGCAAAAAACACAGAGGATCACCCCCAACCCCAATCCGACCTGACACATGTTCAATTTACACAAATGCTGTGATCTTTCTCTCCCACAAAATATGAAATGCTTCTTATTGAATGGGTAAAAAGGATAAAGAAGTTTGATCGCATGGTTTCAGATACTAAAAACAGCACATCAAACACCAAAAGTCATTGACCATTTTCATCACAGGAAGAAGCTGGTGTATCAGCCAGTGCAGTGCGGCTGCTGTTTTAACGCACTGTGTCAACTTAAAGAACAATTTATTAGATACGCATGCCTTGTTGGTACACTGTAGAAATATCAAAACTGTTTTTCCATGCATAGTGTGTTAGCCAACCTCTAGCTTTTCATCAGTGGTTAGTTTCTGACTGCAGAACCATTACTGCTAGATATTTGCGGGTAGTGAACCACTTTAAGCCCTGGGGGTAAAATCCCCAGCAGGGCCGCCGTGCCTGATACACTCATAGTGGAACAACTCACACTACTATTATGATGCTGGTATCACTGCTGTGATGAGAATGGTTCACTATTATATCTGGTCAGCAGTGGTCCTGCGGTGGTCCATTTTCATTGATGAATGGGACGCTGATAAAGTGTTCTCGGTCAGAAATGTTCACAGGTCGTCTTGCACGCACAGTATATTTAAAATCTAGCCACATATTGTTCATTAATATTCAAGTCAGAGGACTGGTAAAATCCCATTGCAAAATTTTGATCTTTTGTTCCTTGAAGAAGTTCTGATTGTAGAACAGTTTCTAGAATTTATCGATATTCTGTAGAATCCTTTCACTCTCTATCCATCACATTACATTACATTACAATCATTTGGCAGATGCTTTTATCCAAAGTGACTAACAATATGAGGAACACATTTAAGTTTCAGGACAGTGTGAGAACCAGAGGACAGTATTAAGTGCTAAATCTTTATGTAAGAGTAATGCAAGAAGATAGTCCCCATAACATTTTCTGTGCTGCCACACAGCTGCATAGGATAATAGGTTCATCCACTTGCGTAACAGCTGGCACGGTAATCTTTTAATGAAATGTTTCTCCTTTTTTGCTCCAAACAAACCTTTGCTGATTGTTTCCAGAAATAGACAGACAGACAGATTTTTGCTTCCTGAGACTACAGCACATTCAAAAATGCTTCTGGTGTTGGTGTTTTATGCTTTTGTGATGAGATCATAGTAAAAGTCATCTTCTGATGACCATGCAGATATTTTTGGGCACCAACACTGCACAGTGATCTAATGATGTTGGGGTTTTGCTTTGCATACCTGAGCAGTCTACAAGCGTTTCTTTTTTTTTTTCTGAGATTTTCCTAGGCCGTCCAGAACTTACCCTGACAGTTCTGCTTAACCTTAACATTTTTGACAGTGACTACTACAAAAAGGAAGTGTTTAGATATCTTTTATAGTCTTCTCCTGCTTTGTAAGAGTCATCTATCTTTAGCTTCAGATCCTCTTTCAGCTGCTTAGATGAGCCCTTGTCTGTTGTCAGTTATTCTGAAAGGTTTATTACGCTCTAGAATTATCTACACCTGATTTTGATTAAGCCCTAATTCATCGAATGAGCTCTTACAAAAGGAGAACACTAATGGACTGACTGAATGGGTGCCCAAACTATTGCACACACCACATTTTTTATTTTATTTTTTTTTAAGTTATGAAATTCAGCAAATAAATGGTAATCATGCACAGTCATTCTGCCTTAATTGGGTGTTTCATTACAAAAGCATTCTCTTTATGTGTCCTCATTCTCTTTTATAACACAAGGACAGCAATGCACAGTGTGCCTGCAGTGTCATATAGTGTTTACTCAGCACTACTTCGAGCACATCCTATCCTCAGGCTCAAAAACGTAAGAACCATTAATGTCCTGGTGTTATATTACTATCTGACATCTCTGGCATCTTCTGAAATGACAGCCTTCAATCAATCGTGACAGGGAAAAAGGAACGTCTACTTTAAAAGCTGTAGGATTTATTACATGCCCGAACGAAACTAATCTCATGGTGTTTATATCGTAAGCCTGATAACTACATGTTTATCTTACCATCAGTGATTAGTTCCATGGACAAAATTCATAATTATGATGCGGTAATACGTGAGATCCGCTAATACCTATAAGCTGATGTCCTGAAACAGAGCTGTCTGGAAGGTTATTAAAAGAAAAGTTGTGAGGAAAAAAAAAAAAAAAAAAAAAAAAAGATAAAAGTTGTTTTCCCCAGCGGTGCCATCACTTTTCCGATAGTTTGGGTTTGGAGAAAACCAGTGTCCCTTCTTATAATTGGCCATGGCAGTGCTGAGTAGTATTCACAAAGCACTGTACACTCTCCTCCTTGATTGATGATGTTCATTTTCCAAGCTGTGTCTTCAACACTTAAAGTGCATATGACCCAGTTCTCTGGGCTATACGTTTTTAATTTAACATCCACTGTGCCAAAGTCTGCCCTGAAGATGGATGACTAGTGCTCCTTGATTCCTGGCAGGTAAAGCACCGCAACGCGCTGCACAAACAGTCGGGGCTTGGCAGAGAGATTCATTGGCACGGGGAAAAGCTGAGTGTGCCATACTGTAGTTAAGCAGCAGCCTTGCTGGAGATGAACACGGGTAATATGAAGGCATGCAGATGAAAAGGAAGGGAAGGAGAGGGAGCTTGAGGTCAGGGGAGAGGGAAAGTGGGAAAGTGAAATCCAGACAAATCGGGAGACTTTGTTTTGAGGCAGCGCGTGTGGCAGGTTGACAGAGCAAAGACACCGCAGAAGGAACCAAGGGGAATATCGCAGTTCTAAGATATTGTATTTAAAGCAGCCTTTCTTCCAAGACAACCTTTCTTCCTAGCCAACATTCGCTAGGCCTTCTGCAGCTGGGAAATGAGCTGTCGGGGCGGTCGGCGGTTATGTGACTTGGTGGCTCGAGATAAGGAAGTGAATGCAGCTAGATCTCAGTCGTTGTGGTTGAACATTCAGTATGAAATTTGTAGCTGCAAAATGCATCAGTTAGGGAATTTCAGCCTTGCACATTAAATACAAATTTGCATTAGGGATGCAGGAGAAAATTTACACTGAGAATCTGGTAAGGAACTGGGTATCAGGCTATGTTGCTATAGCGATATACCATGTAACGGATAACACGGTTAAAAACTGGCCTGCGTTATTTGACCAAATAAAGTTGTTGGATTACATGAATATCTCGATTCAAGGGAAGGAAGTGAATACTGCCAAATTTCAGTAGACATGACAGTATTTCACATGACAGACATGACAGAGTTGCACAATGATATCGTATTAGTACTGGCAGACATTTACAAAAGGATCTACATCAGACAGATATTTAGATATCCAACAGTCCAAAATCCAATTTAGACCCGGAGTCTTATTGTTATTTATATGTTACTTATATGTTATTTTACCGCAGACAATAAAAGAAAAGAATAAAACACAGAGATTTATCTGCACTACTAATCTCAGAAATAAACAAAAAACATTTTCTGTATTAAGTAGAGATGGCACGATATCTGATTTAGACCGTCATAATTCCATAGTTAAATCGATTACTCAAAATCTACTTTCTTAAAGAACCAGCTTAGTGATTACATTTAAATACGACAGGGAACAGTTAATCTGCAGGCCATTTAAAGGAGTGCAGGTATTGTCCACAAGGTGGAGCTATTACCACTCACGTCACCTTTGACCTAAAGTACTTCAAAGAATGTTCGGATTAGCTATGATAAACTGTCAGATATGGAGACAGAAGATTTAGCTCACCTAAATAGCAGTGATTATACGAAAGTTCAAAACAAATCTTTCGAAATCATTCTTTAGCAATTTATTTTCATTATTATTTAGCTAGTTTACTAAATACAGTTGGTTACCCATTTGTATACCAGTTTATAAGGACATTTTAAAGTTGACGTGAATCAGTTAAATCGGCTAGCTAGACTGTTATCCCTGTGTCTTCCACTGTCTTTTCCCCTTCACCCCCTCAGCCCCACTGACCAAACTACAGAAAACTAAAATTAACTTACATTTTTGTTCTTCCTTTTGTGTAAATGCTGGTTGTCTCTTGCTTCAGTTGTTTTTTTAAGAAATGGGCACGCAAGCAAAACTGTAGCTGCTTGGAAACTATGTCCAAACCCATAGCCATTAGGTTTAGCTACATACATAAGACAATGATTTTTTAAGCCTGGCAGGCTGTCAAGTCAGTCATTAGTATCTGATGCAATTTTGATGCAGAATATTAATTGAATGCGGTTGATTAAAGAATATTCATTGTTACAGTCAATTCATTCAGTTTATTTCAGATTTATTCTTTTTTTCCTTCCAATATCAAGACATTTGCTATCAAGCCTATACTGACACCTGGTATCAGACCAGTACATCTAATTAAATACTCACGTGGGACAGTGATTGGTCAGAATGCTCAATAAAAGACTCTATATAAGCTTTGTTTTATAGTTGCATGGCAACAGGGGGTCATGGAGGGCATGAAGAGTTTTGCATTTTCTCTGCTCTAGCAAACCTAATTCTGTTCAAATAAGGCTGAGTATTAGATGATGAGTGAAATCGGATCTGTTTATCTGGAACAATGCTACAGTGCACTGACACCCCCTACAGATGACACTGCAAATATTTGTTAAATTAATTCCACTGTCTTCACGGTAATGAATCAAATATTAAATTATTGATTTGAGTTGAAATTCTCCTTTTATTGTAGGAGAGCACACTCCCAGGAGACTGCAGCTCTGCTCTCAGAGAGACAGTCTAAGCACAGATCACAATTCAACAGCAGCCTATTTTCCCCACTTTGCATCGTGCTGTGCTTCTGACAGTTGAAAAAAAAAAAACAGTCCCAGATTCAATTCAGCGACTCTTTTGTGTCTGACTGCTGTGGCCAAAATAGAATAGATGGGTGGCGTGAAAAAAACAGACCCCCATCACATCCTGTCCTCTACTCACATGCTGGCCTCTGAGAGGCCCCTGGGTCAGGACGTAAAGGAACACAGCCAGTGAGGTCATTACTACCTAATGAGATTACCTAATGACTTCACAGGGGTTCCAGAGCCATTTGCTGCCAGATTACTTCCCCTGTAATTATTTGGAAACGCCAGGGCGTGCGTGCTTTCTCAATGTTGGGCCAACGTTTTACCCGCATTGTCTGAACGCTTCGCAGGTCTGGCTAGGCTGAGTTGTGTGAGACCCCTTTGGTCAGTTGGTTAATAGTTGGCCAGAGCTAGGACCCGAGCCACTACATTAAAGTGGCGGCCCATTCCAAGCCGGAGGGATGGGACAATCCTTTTTTTGGTTCACCCAAAAAAAGAGAATATGACAGTGGCTAATTAGCTTATGGCTCTGATTAGCTTATCAACATCTCCACTTACTGGAAAAACAATAGGGCTCAAATTCAAAAATTCATTCATTTTCTGTAACCGCTTAAGCCACACTAGGGACGCGGGTACCCAGAGCCTATCCTGGTGTCAACGGGAAAAGCGATCTAAATAACCAGCACTTTTATGAAACCACACCCATCTGTTAAAGAAACATTAGGTTTCCCATTATCATTGAGTGATAGAGGGAGAGGAGGACCATTGTACTCTCCTCGACTCCTGGTCATGGATGGCTCTGGCATCGCCAAGAATTAAACTCACAATCTCTTAATGATAAAACAAATGTATAATCTATGATCTTATTATAATCTGTCTTCAAACAAGCACCCTAACAAACGTTGAATTAACTAGCTAGCTATCTGGTAGTACAACTTCCTCAGGAGCTCCCAAACACAGCAATTACGACATCATTACTGAACCACTCAATAATGCTATGAAAATGATTATTCAATACTATTTAATTACTTTGTAGTATTTAAGTTAAACTTCATTTAAAAGCAAACAAAATTATATATAACTTTGATAGCTTCAAATAAATAAAAACATATTAACAACTGTAATAAAACGAATGAAAATAAGCATGTACCCTGTCGGTTATTGAAGTGAAACGCCTTTATTTTTATTACTCTTTTAAAAATTTCCCTTTTTTTGACAATAACAAAAATATCTCGTAGTTATGGCCCTGACAAAAACCTAACTTTCGTTTAGGCCATGTCCATGAAAAACAGAGAGGAAGATGTAGAAAACTGAGTTGGTGTGAAATGACATCCACTAGCAGTGCTGTAATAGGCAGTGACAGACATTTTTCATGAACTAATCGCATTCTGAGCCAGTGATGTGAGTTTGTAAGACTGCTGTAGAGCTGTGGGTTTTTACTGTGGTCAGGTAGAGAGCGTTCATTAATGCCCATTACTCTGAAGGTTACACAGACACATTCCTGCTTTATACTACGACCCCATAAACCAAAGACTGTCCATCTGTCTGACAGCTGCCATCATTTGTATGACTATGGCACACAGAGAGAGAGAGAGAGAGAGAGAGAGAGAGAGAGAGAGAGAGAGAGAGAGAGAGAGAGGCGGTGGATGTCTAGGCCTATATATCACTGTGAGAAAGCAACATCAGAATCAAAATCGTATCCATCACACATTCATATGTTCTTACTGGACAAATGAGAAAATCAATAGGAGCATAAAAGTATGATGAAAGCATATCTGATCCAAAATGACGAGTGCTACTCACCCTGCCAAAAGTAATGACCAAATAGAAAACTACAGGAGCACAGTTAAATTATTATTGATAGAACCCCAACTAATCAACTTAGGCCAATGGAAACAACACAAGAAGGACCACACTTCATTTTTCGTTTCATTTTCAGTCAAAACAGCCAGGAGATTAGAAAGAAGATAAAGCAAGAGTTTAAAAGCTTCCATTAAAAATTATTTTAAAAAAAATGGGGAATCCAAAACTGCCATCAAATGTTCTCCATTGGACAAACAACATTGAAATGATGTGGGTCTGAAAGGATGTGTAGCTGACATTGGTCTTCCCCTTTCACACCAAGCTGGAAGGGTGAAGGCTATCAGGCTTCTTCTGAGTCACTTCTGACTATTTTTGAACTGCCACAAATGCAACATCATACCAATTCTGTTATGTCAGCTAATAGACACCTATGTCAGCTAGAATGACTCTAGGAGATGGTGCCCACCCACAGAAAGCAAGGCCTTTTATCCTCTCTTGGACTTCCAGTCATGGATGAATGGGACATCACCAGGGACTAAACTTCTTGGGCCACTTGAGAGGAGAACCTTATATTAATATATACTAATGTTAATAAATTATAAGTGGTATTATTTTATGTTTAGTAGTATGTGTAATTTTCTATTAAATGTATCCCTGCTTTTTTTATTTGAAACACTGAAAATTGAATAAACTTGTACTTAAAGACTATTTAGTGGTCTCTAGCTTTTATACAGGACTGAATATCTGATTCAGTAACATATCCGAAACAAAAATGCCTTTTGTTTGTGTTGTCCATTTAAAACAGTAAATACCGACTAGGCTAGGCTGTCCGTTATGTGCCTACCCTTGGCTACCTTATTGGATTTTGCCAAGGCCTTGGTGGTTCTAATTTAGACCCTCTAACTCAGGAACCTCTATGTAGAACTTTGCATTCAGTGTTGAGGACAGCCTCAGCATGTCATGATGCATGGTGTCATAAAAAACAAATGCAGCTATGGTGGCCTCATCACGACTGGAGTCCTGCAAGGACACCATCTATCACACACACACACACACACACACACACACACCCACCACCAGCCACATTTATTATTATATTTTTTATCTGTGCAAGCATATGTGCATGGCCTGCCAAAGGTGAAGACGGTGCTCCAAGGGCTTAAATGTTAATTTGAGGTCACTGAATGAATAGAAAGGGCGAGAATTCAATGAAAATAGCCCTGGAGAGGTACACCACTGCACCACAATAAGACAATGAAGCTGGACTTGGTAATGAATAAAGGGTCAGCAAACACAGAGGGTGAAATTTCTGTTCAAGGATCAGTGCACTCTTACTTTTACAGTCAGTGTGGCCTTTACCTACGGTTTCTTTCGGAATGATTCAGTCAAGTTTAATGAGCCACCACTATTGGATTGTGCCACAAACACTCCACGGCTGTGACTAAAAGCTCTCTGTTCAGAGCCACTTTAACCCTTAGAACGTGAGCGGCACGGATTCGTGCCAAAAACACGATAAATGGTAAATTGTTGTAATACGGCAAAACACCTCCGTATATTAAAGTTCTCTCAATTTGTGTTGATGCTCGAGGTCTCAGACGTCATGCTGAGCTTCGTCTGGTGATCCTGTCATGTAGACCCAAAGTTACCTAATAATAACTGCTACTGGGGTTTTAAATATTGTCACACGCAAATGCCCATAAAGAACAGAAATGCCCAAATTTATTTTATTTTAGGTCACAAGACCGTTGAACCCGGGAGAACTTTCAGGATAGTCTCCTCCCACAAGTGGGTGGGGAAAACCCACAGAGGGAAGGGGGTCCGGAGAGCGCCTGAGCGGTGGCACACTGAGCAAAAGCACAGCAAACAGCGCGCGTGTAGGAGAGCAAACAGCAGTTCTGATTTTCTGAAATCAGATTTTACTAATACGCTCTGAGTTCTAAGGGTTAATGAAGAGCTAGATTCTGGCTTGCACTTGAAATAGAACATTTTGATGAACAAATCTTAGGTTATCTGTATACTCTACTTAATTTAATCCCTGTTGATGCAAAACACATATCTGCATTATTGCCTGGAACAAAGCAAAGTTACGTGCCAGTGGAATGACAAAAAATTTAAGACATTGTGAAATAAATTCAACAATCTTGTAGTAATCTTGAAAAATTAGACATATTGACTATATTTAAGATGTTTTTATCCATTTCACATCACTTTTTGCAGGCTGTTCCCAGGCCTGCAAGGAGAGAGCTAGAAAAAAATGTTTTAATAAGAACTTCCACAAAAAAACTCAGACACTTTAAAGTAACTCCTTTAAAGCTTCTATTTTTGATATCTGAGGTTTTGACAACAGTGATGACTTATCAGTCTTGCAAAGGCTGCTGTCATGATAATGATTAACCAATATATTGTACGGCCTGGAAACCAGAGCTTTTCCTTCATATGTGAACTTGTCTGTCAGTGAAATGAGAGGAATCCAGTGCCTTCAGTAAGTGCTGGCGCTGAACTGCTCAGAAGGCCTGAGTTCCTGTCTGCAGAAAGAGTGAGGGTGGAGATTAAAGATACAGAAAGAGCTCTAGGCCCAGCTTTGTAGATGCAGAGCCAGCACTAAGTGCCAACCCTTGGGAAGCGCGTACACGTCTTTAGGGTGTTTTAAGAGGCGTGTCAGGGCCTTTGATTTGTGCTTAGAGCTAAGTGGTCAGACCTAGTGATGTATATTTAAAGACTGTTCTGGTACTTAGTGGCGGCAAGAGGGGAGAAGCTTTGCATAGACCTGCCGTTGATGGGACCTTTTGGTTCTCAATGTGCGCGCCTTCCTCCTTGCATTGGAATGCAGTATGTTCTCTCTGCAGAAAGTCTAAAGAAAGGCAGAAAGTCTAGCTGAGAGCAAGGAATGGACTCTCATAAACAGATCAATAGTCTGGCAGTCCTCATCTGATTGAACATAACACGCACACATTCAAAGATTACTGTTCACTAGAGAAATGTGATACGGTCAGCCTGTACTGTTCCACACAATAACTCTTATTAAGCGCAACTTAACAGGCCACTCAATTCACTGAGAGCAGACAGAGCTTTCAAAGTACCAGCACAGTGAGTTTCTGCACAGTTTCAGCAGTCCTGCACTCTTTAAAAAAAAAAAAAAGAAAGATTCACTAATGGTTTTCAGTTTGGATGAACAGTTTTTAAATTTGATGAGCCTTTATATTGTGTGGAGGTCCTTCATTCATCTCATTTACAGCTAAGATCCACTGATACAACCTATGTTGGCACCTTTATTTTGAAGAGTGTAGAATGGCTTTAGAACATGTGACTGGACTGGATTGTTTCTGGATTGAATCCTGATAGGATGTGTGTATGCTGGGTAGTCGAATGCATCTAATAGCTTTATGATTTGTAAATTCGCTCATATATAACAACCAATATGTTGTTCCTTATTTTATCTATGCAAAACATACTTGCAACCTTGAAAAGATGGTTGAATCCTAAACAACAGAGGCTTAAAAGAAGACAGCTGTTTAGAACAATCACCCTCCCGTGATAGCATTAAAACAAACAGAAACTTATCTTCAATTTTTTTTTACAGAAACCCATCCACATAAAGAATATGTAACTCCAAGATTTCAACATAAATCTTTACTCAAATTCAGAACAAATTCTCCCAATATTACTGGAGTCCAAAACTTAACCAAATCTTGCTCTGGTGAGTCTCAAATGTCTCAGAGTGACGGATGAATTTATCCTGGTATGATATATAGCTGATAGGTGCCTCAGACCACCTTCTTAAATGGTTTGACTGAAATGTTTTAAATGCATCTTGGGTACGTTTACGTCTGCACTTTTATGTGGATAGTACTGATATGAAAGGCCGTAGCCATGGAGTCAGCACAAAAAAAGGAAAACTTTTTTTCTGAAATTCTAAAATAATATAAATTTACTAAAACCCACATAGGAAAAGCAAGCCAGTCTCATTACCATGTAACCCACACACAAACCATATTGCTCTATGTGACAGTTAGCTAAGGAGTTTAGCATAACATCGCAAGACTATAACCATTCATAAAATGATCATATTCATAACACTACAAACGCTGTGACAGGCACAGTGAGTCTAAATAACACTCATACTGCATTATAGTTTTCCACTTTTTAATACATTCGCAAATAATGAGAGAGACATTACACTGTTTGTTATTGATTGTACCCATAGCCAAGCATTTGTTTCTGCTGGGGTTCAGCAATGCCACATAGACAAACCACGCAGGCTATACTGTGATACTAGAACTGAAAGAAATAAAACTGTTTGATTGCAATTACTATTACAATTATGACTACGGTTATTTATTACTATTTTGGACAGCAGTGAGTGGTTGCCTCTTGTCACGCAGGGAATGTGTGTTTTGTTTATATATTGTTTCATATCGGTAGCTGATGGCCTAGTGGTTAGGGAGTTGCCCTGGTGATCAGAAGGTTGTGGGTTCGACTGCCAGTGGCACCACTGAGGTACCCTTGAGCAAGATACCGTCCCCACACACTGCTCCCCCGGCGCTGTGTTCCTGGCTGCCCGCTGCTTCACTTGGTGAATGGGTTAAATGCTGAGAAATAATTTTCTTGCTGTTCACACTGAGTGCTGTGGCGTGTTCACGTATGACAGAATGGACACTTTATACTGCGGAGCATTGTGAGGTCTGAATATATCCCAATATATATTATAATTACAGCCTTGTTGATATGAATATAACCTTGAACCAGCGTAAATGGGGTCAACGCTTCTCACCTTTGTTGCCAAAATCTAAATCGTTTGTATCAATCATGCTTTACAGCATAGCATTTGGCTATTCAGCATGCCCTTATCTCTGAATGTGCCTCAAGTGATATCACTTGGCTTGGGAACTTAGGATTCCTGCTCCACTGACTACCTGAGGTGGTGGACAAACATACTTGGGTCTGATCTTGAGAAAGCTGTCATGGGTCAGTTGTGTGTGTGTGTGTGTGTGTGTGTGTGTGTGTTCTTGCTCCCCAGCATCACCCCAGTACCAAAGCCTTTTTCACCACAAAGTAAAGACCATCTCCAGGTTTGCTGGAGGCTTTTGACAGGGCTGTAGTGTTTGAGGACATGGCTCTAATGAAGCACTCCATCTAGGCTCAGCCCGAAACAGCCGGCTTGTGTTTGCGACAATGGCAAAACACTCTAGAGAGTTTTATAGCACTTTGGCGGACTTGACACCTGCAGTACAGCTCCGTGTTATTACACCAGGTCAAAGGTTATCCCAGCACACACTCTAGAGTGAACAGATTTAGCTTTCACTGCTTTCACTCACTCTTCTTTGCCACCTTCCCACATCTGTGTCTGAGGTCATCTGAGGCCAACAAGTGTGTGATTTATGTGCATCTGTCTGATTCATATGCCATTTATGTATATTCAGGTAACATGATTCATTTCAATTTCTTTAGGTCATCAGTGTATTACAAAATGTGACCGAAGAAACATCTTTCATTTTGAAAAGTGGTAACATTTTTTGCCCCCCCCCCCAAAAAAAAAAACTTGCTTTATTGAATATTATTATAACCAATTATAATCATTAGCAATGTCCCATTGAAGATTCCTTTGCAGGGGTGAATCATTTGCATTGTATTTTCTTCTAGATCACGAATTTTCTATTCACTCTTCAGCATTTATATAGAATTTTTTTAACATTAACTGATTCGACGAACATCTTTAATGAAAATAACATTAATGTTATTTTTTTAAGTATCACTTGCACTCTGGAATTATATCTGAACACATCTGAACCATCAGGATCCAAGAAATATATTTTTTCCAGCATGTGCAGCAGACACAGTAGGAAATCTACCAGCCTAACAACTCATAAATCTAACACTTCATGCCTCGCAACAATCCAATTCCAAATGGAATTAAACATTGTACGTTATTTATTATTATCTGGTAAGCTGTTTAAAAAAAGATATATATATATATATATATTAAACAGCTTAATTTCTGTTTCCCAACATGGTGATTATCACCTCTGAAGCATCACTCGCATCTTACTGGTCAATCACTGCTCATATCCAATTGCATCACCCCGATAATCTGCAACATACCTGATCCAACTAACCAACTAATTATCAAGCCTTTCCTGGGTACAACTGGGTGTGTAAGAACTGGAATACACTGAATTATGCAGGACAGGAGCGCCTCCAGGCCTGAGGTTAAGAACCGATCTATCATCTATTTTTTGTTTTTTGCCTTTTTGTATTTGACACTGCAGTTTCCTGTGTGTATGTGTATGGGTGAGTGTGAGGACAGAGAGAGAGTAGCTCTTTTGATCAGTGGACATGCTGAGATGGGGAGGTGTTGCGGAAGGTTCTCAGACAAGCGGAGAGAGCAGACATCCCGCTCGGAGAGCAGCGACTGCCTCCCGCTGCTTTCCCTCCCTTACCTCAGTCCGGTTCCGGCTCCCTGAAAACAACATCAAATACAAGCCAACTTCTTTCCAGTTATTACTCCGCTGGCTATCTATCGACTGTTTTTTTTCTGCACTGCATTTTTCGCGATGAAACTTAGCTCTTCGTTTGAGCAGACGATAACTATTTTTTCACACAATACTGACAGAGCATCATCCAAGGGCCAGAGTTCTGCTCGATAAAACAGAGTTAAACCAGATCGTCTGGATGTTACAAAGTTTATGGCGGTCCCGGTGAGAGTTAGATGCAAAAGGGTGATCTTTCCTTTTGATTCTATGCAGACGTAAAGGCAGTGAGTCTAGCAGGTGGCTTTGTATACATTATGTGTTCTGTTCTGTTTGAAATGTGAGGCGTCGTGCTGGAACGTTCAAAGCGTGTGAAAAGTTGGTCAGTCAGTCTTTGGCCGCTAAAACTACACCACACTCGATTCACTGCCTACAGGTTTGATGGGACAGGTCACAGGGCATGACCCAAAACAGAGAGAGGGAAAGAGAGAGAGAGTGCCATAGGATGATATCCAGATGTTATGCATTCTTTTCTGATAGTAAAGAATGATAGTTCCCATCCTTGCCTCAGGCTGTAAAATGTATATGAAATGAAGAGTACAACCAGGTGAGGATAACTACAGCCAGCTTTCAATGGCAAGGACAGCACGAGATGCTCAGCTCCTAATGTGCAAGCAGGTTTATTAAGCTAAATAGTAGAGTTTGCTATTCATTACTGCTATACCAGCCTTCACAGTACTGATACCTCAGAAGTCTAAATGATGAAGCAATGGAAGTGTTTATGCTGATATGCTACAAATAAGAAAAGATAAGGTATCATAAATACAGTGCAAAATACACTACCACAGGCATGATTTGCTGTTTCTGCCAGTGAACAAAAAACCCTCAATAACCTTCCATTGTGTAGTCAGTTACAGTCTAGGTTTTTGTTTAAGGAAAGGCCTGCCCCTTAAACAAAAACTTATTATCATTAAGTATAGCTGTGTTTATTTTTCCTCTCCCACAATCCATTGCACTGTCGGCTGCATCAGACAACGTTATGGTCACCTGGTCACAATATATATATATTGTAGAGTGCATGGGATGCATGTTTGAGACAAATGGTTTTCTAAATTTATCAGTGTTTGTGGTGAGGAGCTGGGCGAAGCCATCCCTTTGTCCACAGTAAGCGCTCCCCCTCCATTTGCCTCCCATCCCCCAGAAGCTTGTCCATTTTTGCTAGCTTTCTCTGCAGTAATTGCTGAACAAGAATACAATGGACAATAGACATAGTTCTACGACATTACAAACGACTCATCAAGTAGCTTCAGAAGGCCATAAATTATATTACAATACTATAATAGTGAGCCTTATATTAAACTGACATATTAAACTTAAATGAAACTGAAATAATGTTTATCATCTACCATTTTTAAACAACCATGACAAAGCAGAAACTAACAAAATTTAAAAAATGAAGTAGAGATACCACTTCTGAATTTTCTTTTCATGGCCCCCGGGGCCTCCAGCTTGAAAGCCTCTGGGATAAGGTGAGAAAGAAATATTGCCATGTTTATATTGTTCTATTTTTTGCCTTTTGCATAATAAAAATATTATAACCTAGGTTATTAAATATGGTTCATAAAAGTAATACAACTTCCAAGAATATACACACTATACAGTGATACCATTTTTGGAAATATTCCCCACTACTAATTCAACAAAGCCTGTTTTACTGTGTGCTGTGAGCATCATGACCACAGATCACATCACAGATGTTCTGCAGATGTCCAACAAACTGAACTTTTCCTAAATAATGCATGGCAATCCTTAAACACATCAACTGTTTTTAAATGTGAAAAAGGCAAAATGCATTACCCAACACATAGTAATACAACTGTGATATTTTCTCCTATGCTGCCAAGGCTAAATTCTGCTGCTTTCAATAACACTGTGGAAAGCAAAACCCCACCCACTGACAGCCAGAAGCCAGCAAATGCAGGCAACTGATTTGCATCATCAGCTCATGTTTAGAAATTCTCTTTTATCCATTTATCTGTTGGTTTCTTTCCATGATCCTGGAGGACCCGTAGCCAGCAGACATTTTGTTGTGTTCTAGCTCCCAGCACACCTGAGCCAGGTAACTGGATCAGGTGTGTTGGGAACTGGAAGAGGAGAAAAAAATGGACAGGCAGAGGGTCCTGGAGGACTGGGAGGAGAACAACTGACATAGATTTCAGCATGTTTGTTGTGCTGTGAAAAGAAGTCAATGCAGTCTGAAGTCAATGCATCATAAATATTTTGTGATCAATACAGAAACTGATTTAAATGATAAAACATTACTATAGTGACTGATTGGTTTCATTTACAATGGCGGAAGATTAAATGGCTCAATGCCACATTTTCCTTCCTTGAGGTCCATTAATACAATTTGTGTGTTTTTTCTGTAACAACAACAAAAAACAAACAAACTAAATTTCTGTTTTGACTGACTGCCCTGTATTAGAACTGCTTCAAAGAGCAGTCTGGACTAAAATGCTCCTTGAAGTAAAAATACTCCTTAAAGTAAATGTGTGTGTTTGAGTGATATCTGTTTTTGCAACTTAGTCTCTACGTAAGCATGATATGGACTGAGGTGTGAGGGCTAAAAAATCCAGTGTTTCTTAATATAGACCCTTTAAAAATGGCAGTAGTTTTAGTTAGTAGTAGTGCTTTACTGACTTTATATGACTGTCAAGACTGTGAAGAGTGAAATATTCTGTTATATTTTTTAGCTCCAACCACAGAAACACATAGTCTAAAATAATATAGATAAAAATGAAGGCACGAATGGACAGGGCATTCTAGAAATGTAGCAGTTTTGGTTTCTATTCATTACCTATTTTAATCAGGTTGTTTGAGTTACAAATTGTTTTCATATTTAGTTTCTTCCAGTTTGGCCTGTATTGCTGTGATAGACATTACTTTTGGCCTAGTTGTCTCTATAACTGGAGTCTGAGCTAAAAACCATTACATTGACACATCAGATGTCTGATACAGTAGAAATCAAGCCTCTAAACAGCGGGATTTCTGGAGAGATCATCAGTCACTCAATCTGTGGGACCACAGTATCCAACAAAATAATCGTGAATCCAGTATTCTGCACTGAATCAAAATCTGAGTGTATGATTGCACCATTAATCCCCTATGTTGTGTTGCCTCAGTCTATAGTCAAATGCCTTTAGGCCTATTTGGTTGAACTGCATGTTTTAAATTGGCTGGTAAATGTTTGGCATAAGCCTTGTTGAACCCCAGCAGTGACTATGGAAATGCTTTTGGCGCAAGAATGCACTGACCCACAGGGCTTCAAGCCCACTGTAGGAAGTTGGTATGGGCAGGGGGTTGCTGTTAAGGACTGATGCCTGAACAAGGGTTAGTGGTATCTGTCCTCCAAGCAATTGAAAGGAGCTCACAGCCATGCATCTTAATGGAGGAAAAATGGAAACAGATAGTGAGTGTGTTCCCATTACTCAGTGTAACCAGAGTGAAGGTGGAGGGGTGTGTGTGTGTGTTGAGGGGAGGGGGGGGGGGGTTCTGGGCAGGAGAGAGATTTAAGTGTCTGTTAATCTGTTTGTGTTCCACCTCAGTGCAGACTGATGAGGCTCAAACTGAGAGAGATAAGGGGGGAAACGAAGAGAACATGAAAGAGACAGGGTGGAAAAAACTGTGTTAATCCTACTGATGTAAAAACTTAAAGCTCAGATCTTAGTGAATCAGTGTAAGCTTAAAGCATGTGCGCAGCTATATGTGACATTTCGGTGACATTTTACAAGTGTAACCACAGCCCCAGAGAGCAAATGGTAAAAAAAAATAAAAAAATAAAAAAATACAAATGATTTCAATGTTTCAAAAACAAAACTGCGAAAAAAAAAAAAGTTCAGATTGCATGTTCCTTTTAAGGATGTTGTTATGCTATTTCAAGCCACACATTTGTACATTTGTACCCTAAATTATAACACATTTAATCCGTAAAGGCCTTCAAAAAGGACAGTGATTGTTGCTTTAAGGTTAAATTTAATAAATTATAGCTGGTTTAGTTTAAGTAGCCATGTCAAGTAGAACAGTGAGAAAAATGTTCAGTGCAAACTTTATGATTAGAAGGAAAGAACTCAAATATGATTGTAAAGTGATACTTAGCCAAATTCAACTAGTCTCCAGTGAGAGCGGAACGGAAACCCCAAACACAAAGAGAGGATGGATGAGAAGGGAAACAGGGTTTATTGCCATCCCCCTAATTCGTTAAGGCTGCACCCTTACCTACAGAAAAGCTGTACTCGAACGAGGCTACACTCGCAGCTTCTAAAGTAACATACGGTGCATAAGCATCTGATTTTTTAATAAAATGATGCCCCCTATTGTTTGTATTTTGAACTGCATTGACAGAAAAAAAAAATGATTTTAAGAACAAGAACCCGAGTAGTCAGTCGGAAATACCAAGAAATATTTGAAGCATATAGAATGGCCATTTACTTGAAAGCCTGCAATCACAAAGAGTTTGGCTATACAAACATCTCAATTTTGGATGTTTCTAAAAGGATCCCTCTTTCTGCCATAATCTACCTTTCTGACTGAAGCTTTCTGCCTGCGGGTTCTGTAAGATGTTGCAATGAGCAGAAAACAAGCTTGCTTTCTACTGAGAAGGCAAAGGTGATGGTTATGGTGCAGACTGATGTGTAGTATGTGAGACATCTCAAGCCAAAGGGAAGAAGAACGACTTCACTCACACTTGTCCTACCAAACACATAGTTAAATGAAATACTGTGCAGTGGTGCTGTTTGGGTAGGGGGTGGAATAACATCACAACATCGCGGGATTTATGACATGACAGGGGCTTTTTGTTGCTATAGTAACTTGGAATAAAACTACTCGAATATGCCAGTTTCATAATGGAAATCATCTAAAGCAATCCATACGCAAAGAATCTTGAACAGCTATGTGTATTATTAATCTACTCTTTTTCTCTGAAACTGCACTTGAAAGTACATTAACACGAAGAACATAAATGGAGAGCTAACATTGTACAATCAGACACAGAAAGCCCTCAGTGTTAGAGCTGTATGTTGTTGAGGAAAGAGGTCACTGGAACAAAGGCTGTTACTGGATTTTATTGGAAATCAATTTCTGAATGATTACTTCTGCAGGAGCCTATCATTGTGGAGCACATGCTATCAATGTAATGAGGCCTTTTTTATGTTTCTCAAGCTGAGTTTCGATCTCATTTATTAGACTATCAGGGTCAGATGGACTTAGCAGACTGAAAGATTTAAAAAAAAAACATACAAGCGTAATCTCAATAGTAAGCTGCCTCAAACTTTCAGTATATTGTCACTGTTGGGACAAAAGCTTAAATATCCATTTTGTTGTTTTTAATTTTTAATTTAAAAAAAAAAAAAGAAAAAGAAAAAACAACACTAGCTGGCCTTTACATTGGGGCTTGGGTGAATTTGAAAAATCAATAAAACAGGGCCAAATTATTGATAATTATCAATAAGTACTGACTTTCAGTGTGTAAAAAGCACAGCTGTTTTATACCAAAGTTCAGTAAACCAATATAGAAAGCATAGAAAGCTTTATATATACATAGCAGACAGTAAAAAGCACTGCTACAGCACATATATCGTATGCTGGTATTGTACATTTAAACTCAAATGTTGCCTAATGTAGATTTGTGGTTTAATAGTCAAATGAGGTTTAATAGTAAGTTGGGGGGTTTTTTAACACTATGCCCAAAGATAATGCCTTATGAATCTGTATATGAAGGTGACATGAAATCCCCATTCCTACTACCTATTTTGTTGTACCTTCTGTCCAGTAAAAATGACAAAATGACATATACTATTGCTCCAAGGAGAGAAGCTTATTACAGTAACTGAGTTAGCTGGGTTTGTCTGATTAAAAAAGGAAGGTAGAAAAACAATGAATGAATTCACTTTTAACTGTTGCCAGCACGAATAATGGCTCCATGCGCATAAATATTAAAGGCATCCACACATTAATTAAACTCAGAAGGCCTTGTGTACAATTAAAATTCCCACACAATAGAATTCATTCATTGGCCTACAAAAATAATTAAGCAGGCCTCAACCTGACATGAGACTTCCTTTCATTTGTTCCGGCGGCCCGTCTCCTAACCTGCGCTGTTTGGGAGAAAACACCTTTTATTATTTACCAGCACAGAGCTTGTTTGCTGAACAGAGACTGAGATGGGGCAGTGGAGGGACGAAAAGAGAAAAGAAAAAGAGTACAAACAGAAAGAGAGAATGTTAATCATGTATGAAAGAAAAGCAAAAGGTTTTTATTGAGATGTAAGGAGATATAAAGGAAAATCAAGCGCTTATTTCATGCTGCAAAACAACACTGATGTCACGTGTAATCGCTTTTCGCCGTAGTGCTCCCTCGGTGGGAGACCTTTTCAGATGCCTTGTTCTTGTAAGACTATTCACATGCATGGCTCTGTTACCCTCACACAGGCATCCTTAGCTTATGACTTTATGGATCAGAGAACAGGCAAGACGCACAAGAGTGGAAATGTATCATAGTTACAAATAATCTCTGAGATCTTGTGCTGAGAACCTGTACTCTCTGCACATTGGGATCTTTGTAAAATTCCTTCATATCCTGTTCAGTCCTTCATAAATGTTCTAGGGCTTTCCCAACTAAGAGTTCTCAGCTGATCACAAGGTCAGATTTTCCAATTAAAGTTTGCTGATCATCTCCTTCTGAGGAAAAGACTAATATAGGGACACTCCAGTCAACATTCTGCCACCTCATCTCCTACAGTGGTGTCAAAATAGGGCTCACAGCAAGATTATCTGGTTTACAGACTAGGAAAACCCACTTCTGATGATGTATCTGAAAGGTGGGAGGAACTTTTGGGTGGATTTTTCGGGATGGGCAGTAGGACATCTAGATAGCTAACAATATTGCATTACACGATTACAGTAATCACTCAATCTGGATTACAGTTTCAAAAATGAATTACAGAAATGACTCATCGGGGAGGAGGACAACAAGCTAAAGTTAGCAAGGTAACTTCTTAGCTATTTAGATACCTTACTTCAATTAGGCAAACTTTCCTCTGGGATTCTTCAACTGAATTGAGTTTTTGACTGAGAAAAAAAACTATAAACACTAATATTAGCTTCGTGGTCTTTATTAGTCTCAGTGAGCTCAGTGGTCGTCTTTGTTAGAGCTCAGTGGTTAAGCTAGCAGTCATGACTGGTTGAGCAATGCAGGGATACATATTAACCCAATGCATGACGAGAAGTGTAGTGAGAGACAACTGGTGAAGGAAAACATGACTAATGAAATAAAAAATAGTGAATTCTGTCAAACCAGTGAGGCTGAGGGATTCAGTGCTGTGCAGCAAAATGCTGCATGACATGACAAATGACAGATCAGTTTAGGACAGGATACCTCTTGAATTTCACAGTATCGCAAAACACTGGACTATAATTAGTTAAAAAAATGGAAGCTTTTGTTTTGGTGGACATGTTAATGAGAACATTTTATTACACTAACATTACTTAATTAACAAATTAACAAAGTCAACAACATGGCGCAAATTGTTGCTATCTGTAAAAAACCCTTTGGTTAATTAAGAGGGAAACTAAGCGTGGCCGGCTACTATTAAACACCATGGTGTCTCTCACTAACACTTTTTAGGTGGTGCACACCACATTTAAACTAAACTGTAACTGTGCCTCCAGCAGAGCTTACTTTGTTACTTTGTCACCTTTAGAAATCTTGTAAAGTGCATTGCTCTTCAGTACACAAAGAGCTGCACAACTGATGCCTGTGAAGGTTTGGTAAAACATAATATTGATCAAACTTGTATGAAGACTTTCTAGTTATATGGTTCAAAATTACATTTATAGAAATATCTACAGTTTTACTTTTTTGTAAAAATAGTCATAATAAAACTGTACTTACCAAGTAAATGACAGTACCAATTCAATTGCTTGAATGACAGAAACATAATTCACCAATTATCCACTAGTAAAGTAAGGTAAAAATGACTTTTAAGCAACATTTACTGCATTTGTGCTGTGAAATTCCATGTCAGGACCTGAAGAAAGGAAATGTTGCCACAAAAAGCTCTAAAAGCCCTAAAATTTCATGAGATGTCAGCGTGACATTGACTACTGTGAGAGAGAGAGAGAGAGAGAGAGAGGGAGGGAGGGATGGGGTTTCCAGTGCTGATAAAGGATCAGAGCCCTGGGTCAGCAGGACCTGCCTGGATGTGCACAGTGGCACAGCCAATCCGGTTAATCCCAGCTGTATTCTCTGTCCTTTCCCCCAGGTCCAGGTGTGTGTGCCGAAAGCCACTGAACACCAAAGTATGCTGAAAACACTGATCTGCTTGGGGCATTATTCCATTTGTCCTCAAGAAATGTTTTGAAATTATTACACTGGACTAGTGCTACCAGTTAGAAATCATGAAATGATGGGCCAGGAGTTTTTGTTTTTGCTCCAGTGATTCTAATATACTATCTAGGGATCTATTTATCAGTGATGTTTTGATAGAATGAGGAAAGTCCGGTTGATTACGGAGCTCAACTGGGCAAACTGTGCGCAGCTGTTGGGTTGAGTAGGTTTTACCACCATCATCCTTCTGTAAATGGGTTTCCACAAGAGTACAGTTTGAATGGATGGGAAGGACAGCATAGTTTTTCTTTCCCTGTTAACAGAGGGATGTCCTAGAACCTTGAACCTATTCCTTTGTCAGCTACACATGACACGCGTGTTTGGATGGCTTGTGTCAAGTCATAACATCTGATAAGTAACCAAACCAGTTGTTTGTATTTGTGCAGTTAAAATCTAATTGGCTAATTGCACCCATGACTACCCCAAAACAACCAAATTCTGCAACATAAAAATGAAAGGCTACCTGAACCTCATGCACACTTCAAATATCTGTATACTTCTTTCTTTGCCAGACTTACCATTACATTGGTTATATGGAAAGCAAATACTACTGAAAAAGGTAAAGGTTTCTACATTAAACACTGTAGTATTATATTAATTATTATTTGCCCAAATTGAAAAAGTTCATTATATGTCTGCGACATAATAGTTCTTGTTCTCATGGTTGCTTGACAACAATAGCATACAAAGTACATTTCATGGTGAATTGTTTACTGCTATTATTTATAAATTGCAATTCTTTATTGAAAACTTGAATATTTCACCAAATTTAATGCATATTTCACCAAATTTAATGCATTTTGCTGCTTGAGGCCATTGTGGCTTATTGTTTTAATAAGTGGATCAAACTGCCCCGTATTGTTGCATGGGAAGCAATTCAGAAAGATGCTGGATTGCCTGCATCCTTCTAGGTTGCTTTGCTGAAACTTTGAAACTTACTTTTGCTTAGCTCAGTTAGCCAAAATCCTGTGCGTAAATAAGCAAAGTGTTAGGTCATGATGCAGCACAGAACTGCAACTGGTTGGCCTCAATGGAAGCATTCCAGTTCAATTTACTGAGCCACAGGGGCTCCCCCTGTGCACTGGTTAATTCAGAGGCCCTTGGGGTGTTTGGGCCCACTGTTTGCAGCCTAGGCTGAGGGAGTGGAATAATGGAGAGACTAATTGGAGAAGCCGCTCATCTATGGCCAGCTAAAAAAGAGAGTACGCAATAGGTTTTGGGGGTGCATTAAAAAACAGGGAGAGAGGTAAGGAACATAAAACAGGCAACAGTGCCTGAAAAATTAGGCTGTGAATTAAATGAAACTAGGACTGAGAGAATGATGAAGAAAACTGCACAATCGTGCAGAGTCTAGGCATGTGCTTTTATGTGTGAATGTGTGTGTGCGTCTTCCTGAAGCCGATAACAACACTGTAGAGTGCATTTTAAATTCATAGTGCTTAATGTTACGAGGCCTCTTAATCCAGAGAAAATCAATGCTTAATAACCTATGAAACTGTACATTTGCTCTTTATCATTGCCAGAGGCCAGGGCATGGACCCCATGGGGCTCACCTTTCTATTTTCCCACATTAGCAGTAAAAACCATAAAGCAGCATTAAGCACGCAGGATTTGTGGGAGGAAGGTAATGAGGTGGACGACCTGCACGGAGACCACTGGGAACAGAAAGGATCAGAGCAGGTTTGACAAATGAAATTAGACACTTGATAACATCTCCTTCAGAGACAAATCTGTGGTCGCTTATCATGGTCTGAGTCACAGAAGAGTGGGCACCAGAGCTCACAGTAAGTCATACTGTCTCCTAAACCACATCCACAAGTCTGTGCCACATTAATGAAGAGCTGGATGTGGTTTAAACGGGTTGAGAGAAGTATGTATTTGTGGCTGCATATTCAAAAGTGACTATATCTAGTCTTTGTCAGCAATGTTAGCCTCTTATCTCAGGCTACTTAAAGAATAATACTGTTTCAGTAAAGGATACTAGAATCTCTGAAAGGCTCTGGATAGTATGTTACCATTCAGCTAAGCCTGTTTTAAGTATTCAAAAAGAAACAAGATTTTTTAGCTGGTTATTTAGTTTACCACATGGACCTAGCAGGCCTGATACCAGTTTGAAACAAAGGGAAAGGTACTCCTATAAATCTGCTAACAGGGAAGTTGTGTCTTATGCTACGCAGACTCCTTTATTGTTGGATGTATTGTTTTTAATTCCAAACAAACTCACAAGCTCACCCAGGAAGCAGTATGGATCAGTAAGTGCTTATAACTGGCTTGTTTGTTCAGAGTAACAATTAAGAGCAAGTGACACATTACTTATTCTCCCATTCGTACATTTGGTTTATCAATAAAGTAGTCTGTGAGACAAACTGAATACAAATTTACACATTTTTGGCTTTGTCAGATCACAGACTCTACATCTCGAAATAAACGTGATAACAGCACTGATAAATCACAAGATTAACACAGATAAGTCTATTATTCAGCAAAAAAGCCACTTTTTGCATCAGCCCCAAGGGCTTAAAACATCAAAATAATAGGTCGATGACTTGATTACTAATTTAATCAATAGTGACAGCTCTAATATGAATAATACAAAACAGACATGAACCATACAATACGCTTCATGCACTGTAGGCAGCTTGCAGCCTGTATAATAGGCTGCACTGATTAATACAGTATTACAAGCACCACAGCAGCAGTGTGGTTTCTGCTTCTGGTCTAAAATGAGCTGTGGCCACGGTCGTCTGTGGCTGAGAGTTCAAGAGAACATAATGGACATAATGAGCACAAGAATGGAAGCAAAGCACTGCACATAAAGAGTCTAACACCTTGGACAACATGCAAAATAATCTTGCTCTTTTTGTTGCAGTGTCTGTTTCTGTTTGCTGAGGACTGAGAAGAAATTAACGCTTATTATATTTACAGAATGAGAAAGATTGGTGCATCAGTTGATTTGTGCATTTGAAGCTTGCATGTTGCCGTGTCCCTGATTTTGCAAATGGCTCAGAAGATGCCAATAAACCATTCCACTCAGAGTGAACGGCTGACCTGGTTCCATGTAAACACGATGGACTCAAGGCTAAATGTTAAATGGATTGGGGGGTAGTTGGTGCCTGTGGCTGCCTGAGGATGAATGCCTTCGAGGCTTAGGGTCCTTCATCTCCCTGCTGCAGAGGCACCAGACCCTGACAACCGCCTTCCTCACTGTACGTCTATAATTACCCAGCAGAGATGCATATACATGGTTATTGCCTGCAGGGCTGATCTCCAGTAAGCGTGATATTAACTCCAGCAGGTCCCCGCATCGAACAGGGCTTTATCCCAAGCCCCAGAGCAGCCAGCCCTGCCCAGGCAGCTCCTTAATAACACAGAGGAGTTCTCCTCCACCCAGCCACCGCTGCCTGGCCCTTGCTGCCGAGGAAGTGAAATAATGCTCGAGAAAAGATTGGGGTTGGGGGGATCGATGTCCATATGGTTTAGCATAAGTGTGGGATGAAAGGGTTGTTGAGAATGAGAGAGAGAGAGAGAGTGTGTACCTGAGGATGTGGTTGAGAGTGTGGTGTCCATGTGCAAAATCTCATCAGGAGGACATCACTTTTAAATGCGTACCTTTAAAAATGCCACTCAGAATAATGATGTATAATGTAATAGCAGCATAAACCTTCAACCACACAGTCAGGGACATGAGCCAAGTCCATGCAGCTACTACAGAGAGAGAGAGAGAAAGATGTGAGAGACAGAGTTGTGCCAGTGATTCTAGGGCTATATACCCTAATGTATAATAATTCGACCGTTCCCCAGGGTTTTAGGAACTTTCAAAAATGTGTATACACAGCATAATCTTTAACAGCCTTATCAGCCTTTATAGACACGAGCCATCTGCATTACAGTGCTTACTTTGCTTTAAAATTCATGGCCAAGATATTTACCTTCCAGCCATTCAGAAGGCTCTCAACAATATATCAACATTTTGATATGTCTTGCAAACACTGGCCCTTCCACAACTCATCTAAATGGCTTGAGGGCTTAGACACACTTTCAAATTCTTTTAAATTACACTGGTAAGCAGTTTTAGAGTGTGGAATCTAAGGGCCCACTTCCCAGGCTTAGAATAAGCCTAAGCCTAGACTAAATATCAAGACAAATGTCTGTATCACTAAAGGCCAGCTACATGACATGACATTAGTTGTCATTAAGGCTGCTGTAGTCAATTTTACCCCAGAAAAGGTTACAACTGACACTTGCTGCAATAAGCCTTTTAAAGATCAGTGACAAATAAGGGTTATCAAGATGAGCAATGAAAAAATCTTTTAAAAACTGCATGTGTCAGGTTTGTAAAAATGTATTGTCACTTGAAATGACATTTTCACTGTTTATTACAAGTAAGGCTGAATGCACCTGAAAATGTCAAATGAAGTCAAAAGAATGAGAAAAATTAAACATTTTAACCACCTAGAGTATATGTGAGTGTAATCATAAAAATAATTACTTTTTGATTTAAAAAAAAAATCACATGAAAATAGATTTTATTACGATTATATGTAAAAGTAATGCATTTTGCACTACCTAATGGGACATATGCTGAAAACACCTGTCTTCTAAAAATCTGTGACAACTTACGTAAAAACATTTTGTGTTCAAACAATTATGCAAAAAGAGTATGTTTAAAATCATGTTATTATACAGCAATACGGTATAATATTTTATTCCACAAGTCTTTCAAAGCTGCTTTCCATGTTCAGTTGTAGGTGTCACAGTTTATTTATGTATCTTATTCAGTTTTATTCATTTATTTTCTGTAACCGCTTAATCCTTACTAGAGTCGCGGGTATCCAGAGCCTATCCACACACCCACCATTCACTCGCACACTCACACCTACGGTCAATTTAGAATCCCCAGTTCACCTGACACGCAGGTCTTTGGACTGTGGGAGAAACCGGAGACCCCGGAGGAAACCCACACCACCACGAGGACAACATGCAAACTCCACACACACAAGGCCAGGACCCAGGTAATAGCGATACCCACTGCATCACCGTGGGCATTCGTGAATGATCAGTGTTTTCCTAGGGTCATACCATTTGACACGCAGCCTAAGCATACCGGACCATACCCTAAAATTGTCAAATTATTTTAAAGAGAGTTACTAACTCTGGCATGCAGCAGTTTGGTCATCAGGGGTCCTGCCTTGTGATTAAATTTCTTGTCACATGGTTTTCTTTCACAATATTAACAAAATGGCTCCTTTGCTGGTCGTAACACCACTTTGACCCTTCAGTTGACTTGACTAACATTATTGCCCAAATTAATTATAATATTCAGAATAATGACATTCTATTACTTTTAAACAGTTCTAACATAAGGTAGTTTA
>JBBPCZ010000156.1:22653917-22678238 GCA_037974445.1 Brycinus macrolepidotus | reverse complement strand
AAGTTACTTATAAAGAGAATGTTACTTCAGTCATGTTGTTGTAATGTTTTAAGTTGACTAGTTACACATTAAAAAAAATCGAAATCGAAATCGTGAATTGGCCAAACTTTATGAAAAAAACCTAAATTTTTTTTTTTGCCATATCGCCCAGCCCTACAACCAGAGACATGTTTGGTTTCTAAACTTTCAATCCATTTCACATTTGTGTAACAGAATAACACACTCTATTATACTTGAATTGTATTTGAAAATAACCCCTGATCATTATTAATCTGAATGTGGGTCCACACTTTCCTCACTTTCATAACTGCATAACTTACAGATTAGTTTCCTAGTAATTCAGTGAGTAAGTTATAGTAGTCACTAAATAGAAAAAGACCTGTATAATATGAATATGGCTTAAGTGGTTAAAACTGTTGCTTTCTTGTGTGAACAAGATTCTAGTGCATCATATAAGTTATTGTTCGACATGTCAGCACAGCCCAGACAAATCAAACAGTCGCACTTCTCCAGTGACTTCTGAGACTTGGGCCAGGGGCAGGAAAATGCCCTTGTTTGGCAGGCCAAAAGGAAAATGTCTCCTCTTCCATCAGCCTAGCTCCCAGTCTGCTAAAGGCCATGAATAATTCATACTCTATGAGTGTGGGCTTCACAGAACAAACATAGGGCCAGAATGCTGGTCATTTTATCCACGTTTCACGTTCCACATAGTATTTTAGAGCCCTGTTTACTCTGAGAAATAGACAGATCCTCTTCTTTCTAAAGTGCAAGGCCCCAGATTTACAGAGTAATTAATACCATGGGGCTTGGAATATAAGAGAGATTTTCAGTGTGGGATAAAATCAGTCAGATTTTGGATATAAATAAGCACCCATACTTAGATCCAACCCATGCCTCTGTTGTTCAAGGACTGGTACTCTCTCGCCCAGTGTATGCTGCAAATTAGTCCGGGACTTGTGAAGGTTTGATGGTTTCGCAGATGCTTGACGGCTGGTGTATCTTGCCGATATGTGTGAACGATTACTTCTTGCATGTTTTAGAGCTGTGTTTATTCCAACAGTCCACATAAAAAGTGAGCTAGTGTTTCTTCACTGTGAGTGCAGAATATGAGGGTCAAACAGTGCCGCTGGCCTAGCTGCACACACAGCAGTGAATCAGAGCTACAGTGATGTGATACCCCCTGCAGCCACGACATGTACTGCTTTACAGAGAGAAAGAAAACAAGAAAGGGAGAGAGAAAGAAAGAGAAAGAGACAGAGGGCCAGACAGAGATTGAGAAAGCATGCTTGTTTGCATGTATTAACCCCAAGAAGCCAACGTATTACTCTCGTTCTGCTTTACTTTTTAGACTTAATTACATAGTCAGGACTTACATTTACTCAGGCAGGCCCAAATTGCATTTACAGCCTTTTAATATTCATTGGTATTGTTACTTGTTCTCAAAATTGACATTCAAAACAATATTTACACTTTCTAATTAACCATCATGTAAAATATATTCATTACTATATTTGTAAATATATCCAGTAGGGGGAAACAATGAATTTAGTGCAGTTCACATGCTGTATGTTGCCATAGAAGCCACGACTGTAGCCTCTTTCTCAAATACAGCTTTCGTGATCCACTTAGCCAGCAAGGGTTCACAAATTGAATTTTTCCGTTACTCATCACCAATAGCTGTCCCCCCTCAAACACTTCTTGAATTCAGCAAACAAGTATGAAGCTCTGAGCTCCCAGATTTAGTGTTGCCCTCACCAGAGACTAGCAGTGATCAGTTCGGATATGTATCACTATGCTTACATGTTTAAGATGATTCATCAACCTCTTGTGCCTTCATGCCAACCTCTAATTGTACATTTTGAACTGAGCATTTGTCCTTTGATTTTCCACTAATTTACACTGGTCCTACGGATGCGATTTTTGATATCGCTGCTGGTTTAGCTCCAACGGCAAGGCGATCTCAGGCAAGATGGCGATGATTCTTAAACTAAACCTACAATTTTTATTTTGTTTATTTCTTTTTTTTTTTACATTTTACCATATAGCAACAATAAAGCCCGTTGCTGATGAAGTGTGTTGTAGTTCAGAGCCCACAATTAGTGGTTTGGGGGAAAAAAAAAAGATTTCAAATACTAAATATAGAATTAAACACCAATTTAGTTAACAAATACTTGAATATACTAATTATTCGGCCGAGCCCGAACATTTACACTCTGTATTAACTGGTTTTATTTTGAGCTTTCTCTCCTTTCAGCTCCAAAGGTATTAATTAGGACTGAAAGAATTTAATTATAAAATCGCAGTTTGAAAGAGTGCAATTATCAGATCACAAGAACTGCAATTATTTTAACTGCATTTATTAATTGAATTAATTACAATTTACAAAATGATTACAGCCCATATTATCAACAGTGCCGTTTTAAGGTTAAAGTGGGAAATAGTAAGAAAAGATGTGGAGCTTGTGTCTGCTTGAGTAGATGAGTTAGATCAATCAAAAGGAACTGAACACCCAGTGACAAGACAACAAAAAAAATTAACTGGCATGCTGGAACACTACGTTCAGTGTGGAGCCTCAAGCCAGAAAAAGTGCATTGTTTTGTTCCTTCAGAGCCACATTACCAGGCTAGGTGCCGCTTACATAAAGCATCTATAATGAAATTTGGCCTTATAATTTCTTTCCTTTACCTTGGATGAACTGTGTAAAATCTCTTTAGGCTTTATGTTTATGCATTTGTGTTTTAGACACTTACAAAGTTTAATTCACAGTTTTCAATTCCTTTACCATTTAACTTAAGATAAATAGACTACTTAAGATATTGTATGCCACTTTTTGCTTTATTATACGTTTGTTTTGGCTATTGGACCACAAAAAAGGCCAGAAAAGCGTTGATATTTTCCCCAAATCATTCAGCTCTACCTCTGAGAATCACCAGTATCGGCCTATGGATCACCACTTTATGGCTTTTCACAAACGAAACCTTATATTTAATGGTTTAAATGGTTTTAGAGGACACAAATCCTCAGAGCATTTCTCGCTCCCTCCCACTCACCCACCCTGTCCCATGTCAGCATACATTAGTGAGTTATTTACCCAGAATAGCCCAATTGGGGTGTGCTCTCCTGTTTCTACCGGGGTCCTGGGGCTCCGGTGTTTTAGCCCTGCCAGAGGCCCCTCTGCCAGGGGCCATGGTGACTGGGCCGCTCCAGGGACTGCTGCTCGACCCTCCCTCTGTGAAAAGACTCACTAGATTCAGAGCCTGCACCTCCTCCCTAATAAACTAAAAACTTCTCTGAGGGCAGACAGATCATAGAAAAGGAAAATGCTTACATCTAGGTCTAGGTATGGGTGGGCAATATGAATTTAAAGTCAGTAGGCAGTATTGTCCCATGTCCAGATCATACCAATATCAATGTATTCTAAATGTTATTCATTAACAATATTAGCTCACATGGTGTGTGTACATAATCAGATCAGACTACTTTGGTCACACTAAATTGCATTCAAAAACATAATAACCCACTGTAGTGTAATGTGCCCTGCTCTAGAGTACTAAAACTAATATAAGTAGGATTTAGGAGTAGAAAAGATAACAGTGCACAATACAGTAAGAGAACAGGACATGACATAGAGAACTGGCAACAAAGAGAATCCAAAATGGATAGCAAATGACCCCATAATGCGCTGTGGATCACTGGGTTAGTACAGTTCTAGATCTCACAAAAGGGGAAACACACAAGTATGGGTAGAGCAAGGTTCAGGAAAGAGAAAGGTTAAACTGCACTTGAGGGATGTTTAGGGAAGACAAAACAGTGGGAGTATAGTTCTCAGAGCACATTCTCAGAAGGAGGCAAATGTGCTCTAAGGTGAGCTCTACTGACGTGCTTCATATACAACAAATTCGCTTTCTCAGTCTTTGTTCAAGCAGTATTAGGTGATGCATGTTAAATAAATGTTATTCATGTTAAACCCGTTTCCTGTGAATAAGGATTAGTATCTGTATGTTTAAAAGTGCATGAATATTTTAGGGCTGACAATGGCGGTGTGCTAGACACAGGCGCCGCCTTCTCTCAGTCCTAATTGAAAGAATGAGTGGAAAGAGAGGATAAGGGGAGTGTGTGGCAGCGCACTCGATAGCACGGCTGAGGTGAGAGGCTGGAACGGAGCCAGGAACAGCTGGATCCCGAGGTGACTGTTTTGTTTTCGTGTGGTTTGTTGTGCTGTTTGCATTTCCTGGAAATTTCCACAGCAGAGGAAAAAAAAAAAAAAGCTCTGATTGAAGTCAACAGAGGGTGGAGGAGGACACTCTCCTAAGAAGACGTGCTAGTTATGATACGAACAAGGTTTCACCATTGACACACTACAGTTATTATTGTCATTTTGCCATGCTGTTTGAATGCAGTTTTGCAGCATAGCTGGAAATATAACATAGTTAGGAAAAATAGTGGGTAAACTGGAACTGGACATCTAAAGCTAAGGGAGCGCCTGGTTCAGCCAATTACCGAAGGCCAGTCACTTCATAGTTGTTACTGTCAGACTGTAATGACTACACGCACTGCAGATTCATACTGGATTAAAATCTCTCCACAATTATTACTGTCAGACTCTGGAAACTACGCACACGGCAGATTCACACTGGATTAAAATCACCCCACAGTTACTGCTGTTAGATTCTAAGAACTACACACACTACAGATTCATACTGGTTTAAAACCGCTATACAATTGTTGCTGTCAGACTGTGACAGCTACACACACCGCAGATTCACACTGGATTAAAACCACTCCACAAGTCTTGCTGTCAGACTGTAACAACTACACACTCTGGAGATTCATACTGGATTGAAGTCTCTCCACAATTATTAATTTCAGAGTGTAAAAACTCCACACACTGCAGATTCATACTAGATTATAATCCCTCCACAGTTATTGCTGTTAGACTGTAAAAACTACACACACTGCAGATTTATACCGGATTAAAATTATGGATCCCATTGGTAATCACTTAAAAGACAATAACACCCCGGGGAAAACCCTGCCATGAATAGGGCTTTACACAGACATATTTGTACAAAATGCACAGGACTGTTGTGTCTTGACTTGAACGTGGTGCATGTTATTATTGAAAAAGTGGAACTTCCTTGCTGCTCATCTGCTTTGCCTCCTGACTGGCACGCTGAGCGGCACTTGTTGCCCTGATAATTGTGTAAATTTGCATGCATCTGTCGCAATTGGCTGGGACTGGAGCTGGCACGAGTGTGGCCCCCGCTGATTCCAGCTGTCAACGGTGTCTATTAACCATGATAAATCACCCCTCCCACTTCTGAATCCAATCAGAAAGCCCTCAGGAGAACTCCATGCTGGCCACCTCATGCTAAACGATTTTTTGGACAGTGCAGCGCTAGAGCCAGCACTGACACATCTGTCTGTGGTATCCTGTTATCAGACTAGAGCTGGGAGGAGTCTGAAGGAGAGAGAACGCTCGGGTGCAGAACATCATAAACCAATCTGTTCTCCCTTAAAGTTTTAAAAGCTGCACATGTAGAGACAGAGGTTCGATGCAAGCAATGGTTTAATCAAAGCAAAGAGCGAAACTGAAAAGGACAACCGAGTAAACAATCTGGAGCACCGATTTTTTGTCTTGTTCTTTGTCGTTTTACATGCACACACATTTACGCACGGACGACAGCTTTTCCAAATAAGTGTGTTTGTTTGATGATGTTGTAATCGGGCAGAATTGCTCTATTACTCTGAGGCTCAGCTTGGCTCAGCATTGTGCTCCAGAGGACTGTAATAAAGCTACATGAATAAATGATGAAGAGGAGGGGGGACAGCCATAACGCAAACTTTAACAAACTGCAATCCGCACAGTTTTGTTGTAGCACCAACTCTGGACCAGAGAAGGTTCTGGATGCCCTTTGTGTTTGAATATGCAAATGGAGCCATTAACCTACAGTACAGTGCAGGGCAAAAGGACAAGACTGCTCTTTTGTTTATGTGATTTCCAGTCAAAACTGCATTAAGTACAGGTTATCTATATTTCAGTGTCAGAAACAAAAACTGAAAACATATATTTAACAGAAAATGACACAAAAGCCTCCAACACTGAGCATAATATTAAATCGGCATTTAATTTGTCCCCTCTGCATTTTCAAATAGACACATAAGAAGCTCTGCACCCACACACCTTAGCTGCCTTGCACAAGTGTTTCTCATGTATAGCCAAAAGAGATCTTTCTGTGGATATTAGATAGAGGATCATCCACTTGCATAAGGAAAGTGAGAGTTGAAGGAAAATAAATAAAAAGTTTCCAAAAGAATTAGATTTAAAAAATTATTACGAGATCCCTACAACCAAGTAAGACCTGACAGACCTCCAAACTGTCATTACCAGATAAACGCCACTTAAAGCTTTCGTCTTTGACAAACAAATGAAGCTCCGCTCTCTCTTCAGATCTGAAAAAAAATCAGGTTTTTCTGTTCATCCTTCCACTGTAAAAAGAAACCTCAAGACCGTGGGTCTGAAAGAAGATGTCACTGTTCAAAACACTGGAAAAAAGGAACATTTGCACTAGAACACTCAAACTGGACTTATGAGATGTTAGGTCAGGCTCTCCAGGCTGGTGAGTGTAAATCTGTAATTATTCCGGACTGAAAGAAGCAGAAAATGCAACCAACTTCTAAGACTGAACTGGAGGTGGTTACAAGAAGTGTAGAAAAAAATATCCATGCAGGTTTCCGGGAAAAAAATAAATAAATAAATAAAATGAAATTTAAAAAAAAAACTGAAAACAGGTCTCTCCAAAAATAACATAAGCTGTAATAAAGGCAAAGAGTAGACACACTTTATACTGAAAAAATGATGTTATATTTAGGAGTTCTGTGAAACATTCTCTAATATGTATACTTCTTTTGATTGGAGATGAAATAAATGCAAGTGTGCTCTCTGACTTTTGCACAGCACTGTAGGTGCATTAGATGTACTAAGACAGTATGTTGTAGAGTATATGTATTATGACAGCACAATCGATGCTTATGCAAAATAATCAAATATAGATTGAGAAAAGAATGAAAATTAAAAAAAAGAAAAGAACATTGTCAACATTACCGTTTCCTTCTGCTTAACGCCATGGCCTCTATAACTGTCTCGTCATCTCTGTTTCATCTCTCTATGTGGTCTCCTCAGGTTCACAGTCAAGGTCAATGTGTGTCAGTCTTTCACTTTCCTCTGCACTTTCTTTAACTTGCCACATGTTCCTTCAGAGGGCTTCTTTTCCCCGTGCACTGCTTGCGCGAGAGCATTTGACCTCCAAAACTGTAGTCGGCCAGATGGTGGGCTGGGTGTGGAGGGAGCTGTGGGAAGCCTCAGGATTTTACAGATAAAGGATGAGCTTTAATGTTGCGAGAGGCCTCATTAACACTGCACCGCGCTGTGTTAACATCCTAACATTCCCCTGAGGAGCACCTTAACGCTCCATCAAAGCCCTAAATGTTCTCAGCAGATCTACACACTTCATCAATAGCACTTAGGCAATAACAAGGTCTGTGTGAATAGCGGTGAACCGTTTTCATAGCTCGGCGACACGTGGGCCTGGCACTTTGTTTACCTTTCCGAAGCTAAAGGACAGGACGAGCTGAAATCTTCTGTTTAGCACAAAAAAAAGAAAAAGAAAAACCTTGACATTTCCCTCTAGTTCTAGAGCATTTCACCTGATGATGCAATGGTATACCTGAGCATTAGCAACACAGGCATTATCCTCTGATCCGCTTCAACAGAAGAGCTTTGGTGAAAAAAAGCATGGGAGAAAGAAAGGCAGAAATCAATATTTTCTTGTACGCACAGCCTCAAGTTTCTATTTTAACATGGCTCTGTATTGATTTGCTTTCGCTAGAGATGTCTCCCAAAGCTGCCGCTAGCTCCAGGAGGAAAGAGGAGCGTTTACCAGAACAAAAAGCCGAAAATAGAGAAAGGGAGCGGGGGGAATGATTGCACCACGCTCCTCTCTCGGCGTACGCAAACAGAGCTAACAGTATAAGAGGCTCATTCTCAAGAATAGACGGACTATAGCAGCAGGCAACACAAAAAAGACATTTGTGCTAAAATGAGTGATAATTCCCCAGGCGGGCACCATGACATACTGAGCTGCTATTGTGGAAGTAAAAAAAAAAAGTTAAAGGGTGAAATGATTAAAGCTTAAAAGTGCGAACTGATTAGGAAGATTACGCCTTCAAACACTGTGCTCTCCTTACCAGCTCAGATGATTCAAATCAAGCCTTGGAAGAATGTTGGGGAAAAAATGGAAGAACGTTGGGAAACTGCAAGTTGTCCTTATTCAGAGTAGATAAATCAGAAAAGAGAGAGCCCATTTTGCTCTATTCTGTAATATAAGCTCCATTTATTCACTGGCTGAATTAAACGTAGGCCTTCTCCTTATATAGAGTCAACAGTTCTGCTCTACAGTCCACATGTGTTTAGACCAGACCAGGGCAGGCTGATGAAATTACCATCAAAATTGTAACAGTCCTCAAGTAAGATATTTTTGTGCTGTTTATCACCATAACCCTGCAGAAAGGGCTGAGAAATACTGCTTATAAATATTGTAACATTTTTAGGCCATATACAATATATATCACAATATTTTGATATCTCCTCTAAAGCACTTTTGACATGATATGCCACTTTGAAATGTCAAAAAACAAAAAAAATCCCACCAAGCTCCCACTCATCTTGTTCATCTGGTTACAAAATTAAATGCACAGACACAATTTTGAAACACTGCTTTCAGTAACTGTCAAGTCTGTGGGTTGCAGCCACTAGAGGCCGCTCTTAGTCATGTTTTTGGCCACTCGTGTTTTGCATGTCATCAGGAGTCTGAGCAACCCAGATGTTAGTATTTAGCACATTAGCTGGGTTGCTAGGCGCCTGATGACATGTCCATGTGTTTACGTTTCAGTTTAATGAATCATGTTGTGTTACGTTCTATGGTTGGTTGTTTATGTTGCAGTTTAGGTTTAAAAGCGCTGCCATTACAGAGGAATGGTGCGTGGTCACTGACATAACCAACATCTTCATAGAGCTTGCTACACTCTTCTGTGTTGGTCGTTGGGTTCGTATGTGACTTTGTAGAAGTGTCTCACCTCCGTTTGTGTCTGTTAACAGCCTCTGGACTTGTGTGAGGGACCGAGTGGAGCTCTACTTGTGAAAGCTACTCCAAGGGGCATTTCGAGGAGCTTTAGCCTACACCAACCACTACTATAGTGGCACGAAGCTCCACTGGATCTAAATGTTGTACCAGTGACTGTTTACTCTTCATCTCTCTCTGCAGGCGTGAGGAGTTGACAACCGTTACCACTGCGGTATATCAGTGGGCTCGCTCGTCAGGCTGGAAGTGTACCTCGGCTAAAGTGACCGACTGAACTCTCCCTGAGCTGTGGTTCTCTCGCAGGAGTGAAGGACCTCCTAGAACCTCTTCGTAACAGTGAGGGCTTTGGTTCTCTCATGCATGAGTGAAGGACCTCCTGGAACCTCTTCGTATCAGTGTTTGTGTTTTGAGCTTAGTGAGCTTGTGAGCTCTGTTTACTTCATTAAAGTGAAGTGAAAGTGACCATTTGTCATACGTGAACACACCACAGCACACAGTGTGAACAGCACGAAATTCCTCCCATGCATTTAACCCATTTACCAAGTGAAGCAGCGGGCAGCCAGGAACACAGCGCCCGGGGAGCAGTGTGTGGAGATGGTACCTTGCTCAGGGGTACCTCAGAGGTGCCACTAGCAGTCTTGGGAATCGAACCCACGACTTCTTGATCGCAGGGCAAACGCCCTAACCTGTTCTGTGAAACTAACGCTGGTTCCTGCAATGCGTCCCTCTAGTAAACCCGACATGACAGTAACTCATTTACAGAGTATTGCATTGAGAGCAAACGTCACGAAGGCAGACTGAAGTGTATCAACCAGAAGGAAAACTGTCTAAGTATAATACAAGATTCCATCCTAATGAGAACATCCACACCTGAATTCGTGATGAAAAAAAAGTTGGACAAACAGCTATATATTCAAACAAATAACAGAGGCCTACCACACAGTGTGGTCCTGGTCCTGGCCCTGTTTTCCTCTGCTGGGCTGACACTGTATGCCATTCCTTTGCTTTCACTCCACACTTCTAGCTCACATGGGAATGTCTTTTAGTCTTGTTTGTCTCTTTGTAAGCCTTCAAACAGAACATCTGAGCTACAGGGAAGCCTCCCTAATACACAAACGATCAGTGAATGACTTTTCACATTTTACAATGAGACAGCTTGTTTTAGTCACGCGGTTTTTATCAGTGACAAAGATTTTAGGGGGAGTTGGTTTGCTTACGATAACTCGACACGGCACGATTGATGGACTTGGTCTGATGTTTGAAAGTTTTCTCAGGTTTTGTCTCAGAGCATCTCAGCAAATAGCATAGTCAAACGTACACACAGCGCTTCTTTCTGGAAAACAAAATCCCACTCTTCCATCCACAATGGCCAGAACTGCCTTAACTACTCGGTTTGCTATCCCCTATCGAAACTGCACCTCTGCAATGCATGCTTGCCCGGGAGTGTGGTCTGGATGAACTGAGGAATGTGCATGACCTATAAATGTGATTTTTTTTCTCTTTAGCTGCACCTCAACCCCCACACTTCTACACTTCACATACTATATTACTGAACACATTTCTAATTGTTTGTGTACTTTTTTTTTGCATACTATTTTGTGAGGTAGTGAGTAGTTTGGGAGGAAGCCTATGTATCTGTGAGAAGGAAAGAGACACCGGAGAGAGCAAGAGAAGCAAAATGGCAAAGCATTTAAAAATATGTGACAATTTGTACTTGATGTTTATGATCTAGTCATTCACTACATCACAACTTAAAATAAGTCTTGATACATCAAGTACTTTCGATTTATCGCCCACCCCATCTGTAAACGATTATTCATGTTGTCATCCAAACTTAGAGGAGAACATTATCATGAACTTAACTTCATATCATCACATGTTTACCAGTGCAAAGGAAGATGTCCTTGAGTCAGATACAAACACTATTGGAATGTACACAAATAGAACATTAACTGAATCATAAGGTTCACCGCAGTGGATATGGCTAGTCTTTATACAGTTCAGGTGATATGTTCAGTTCTGGTGTTCTCTTTGAACATCATTAGACATAAGCAGTTGATTGCTTATCCAGAAAAGGGAGCTCTTGCTGGTCTTCTCATAATAAAATGGCAAAGTCTAAGCACCAAACAAGTTTCAGGGTTTAACTGACCCCCTGCTCAGGGGTTTAATACCATACTTCAATAATATCACTCCAAACTTTCAGCGTGCAGAACAGTTTTATTCCAAGAATTTATGGTTAAAGTCTGCTGTGACTAGATGCTAGACTAGAGCTAAACTCCAAATCAGGCTTGTCTGTGCAACAAACTGCAGTTACATCAGTTACTGAATCTGTTTACTTTGCCCTTATTTGGTTAACTGAATACTCGTTCATTAATTCTAATGGGTGCATGATAACCAAAATGAATCAGAATCCTCATCGCCAATGGCTATATTCAGTAATGTCCAGTGAACCAACTGATATCAGTCTTAACATTTCTAGTGGCAACTTTACTGTAACGAATGTTAAAGAAATGAATGGGTGTGCATTTACCACCACTTTCGCTTTCAGCAAGAAACATCTTGGGTTCGGTTTTGCGGTGTCAGCAGGAATAACGCTGGGTCAAGTAGCAGTATGGAGAGAAAACGTGTTGAAAGAGACTGTATCTGGAGCTGATTAGCTCTAGCGAGAGGTGCTGACAGCCTCTCAGTGCCATGTCAGTGTCTGGATGTGCAGCAGAGTCGTGTCGCTGGCCTGGAAGGTTGCCACTACAGATGTTTTCACACTCACATGCCGCCCAAGGTTGACACTGCACACACAGAGTGGGGAGAGGCATTGCTCCAGCTGACCTGGGGAAGACTGACCCCTAACTATCCGCAAATACTAATGAGGGCACCCAGGATAGCATTCCTTTAGTGTTGTGTTGCTGAGAAAAGAGCAAGAACTGCTCTTTTTTCCTGAAAGATAGAAGTAGTGCCATGTTTATTTTTGGACAAAGCTTTGCCATGCGCCTCGACATGTTGTTACTATGTCGGACAAACAGTTGTTGCGAGAAAAAAAAAGAGGTTCTGGAGTGGCAGAGAAGCGGCAAAATTATATGGAGGCTCATCTTTATTCATAGTTGCGCTTCCCCAGATTGTTTGATGTCCTCGTCCTTTTCTTACCACCACCCCATAATTTAGGCAATTTCAGCCCAGCCGACTCAGGCAGTTCAGCAGACTGGCTATTACACTTTGTGTCACATTCTCTTCCCAGCCTCATTTTTCTCAAAGGGTTCTACTGAGTGGTAAGTGACGATCGGTTGACATTACGGAGAACTTTATCCAACAACGTTCAACAATAAGTCCTACAATGCCTTGCTGTGTATCTTGCTGAAAATAGGTGGCATTGTTTTCGCTTTAAGAAACGTGTACATTTTCATTTCTCCTTGTTCAGACTGAATCATGGCCTTTCAAGGTTTTATGCATTTCGGGGGGCCGGATTCTGGGTTGTTTCGCGACCGGGCAGCCAGCAATTCTCCTGCTCTTCTGGCTGGCTGGTTTCGGAGGGGCACGTTATTGAAATGGGCACGTGTGAAATGCAGAGGGACAGAAAGTGCTCTTGGGAGCGCCGATGTGAGAGTGAGTTGTGTACTGTGTATTCAAGCTTCCCTTACTTTCTACTCTCCTCTTGGACAGCAGCTAATGGTGTGGTGGTAATACAGAGGCAACTCATATCAGAGAGAGACAGAAAGATAGATAGGGGGCACAGAAGTGGGCAAAATGGATTCTGACTGCCTTCTACATGGATCAGTGTTTCACAAGACAAAGCAAAGAGAGGAAATGTTTTATCAAACTTTTTAAGGAAAATGTCTTATTTTCACAATGTTTACATTGCACAATGTAAAATTAACAAAATATGAATTAATGCATGGTGATATTAATTAGTGGGGTGTATTAGTGTGGGCTTCCATTACATAGTTGCATTTGTAGTTGTATTGTGGTTCCAGTGCAATACTATATAAGCAAACTTCAAACATGTCTTGGCTGATCCATTACATTTATTGTAAGAGGAAAACATTATTTTAACTGAATTCTCCCTTAAAACTGACTAATGTTCAGCATCTTTACAAGCAGATTACCAAGCTAAGAGGAGATTGCCATGCAAACGGCTTTGCTTTGTGCGTCTTCCCTCTCAGTGTGTCCAACCACAGACAGCACACGGCTCAACTGAGATGTCTCCCTTTCACACTACCCCAAATTAAGGAAATTAAGGGGCACATGTCAATGGAAAACTGAATATTTCTCACTTTTTAAAACAAAACTTAGTTCAAAACTAACGCTTCACTCCATAGTCCGCATCCATGTACAAAAAGTAAACAGCTTTTGACTTTGTGATGTAGTTTTATATATATATATATATATATATATTTCAGCCTGTTTCAGCCTGTACTGTACAAATTGGTACAAAATGATCAGCCAATCATAATAGACAGTATTTGCATACATTAATCTAAAAGGCACAGTGACAAATACAACCTGTTTAAGTCTAAGGGACTTCTCGTTATCTAAAGCGGTGGTTCTCAAGGCCCGCATTTTTGCTCCAACCCAACTTGCAACACAGAAATAGAGCAAAAGTGTGGATGCTGGTCCTGAAGATCACTAAGGGATAAAGACAGGTTACAAATAATTACTTTTAGTTCATAAACTCATACGTACATTATATGCTGACGCCAAGGGAAAATAATAAAATCCATCAAAAATGTCAGATATGGGATCTTTAAGTTGAACATGATCATTCCTTTATTCCTGTTGATTATACATCTCAGTCTCTGATCTGAGTCTGCACTTTAAGGCTCTGTGAGCGTTTGTCTTTCCTTCAGAGGCAGACATAAACAGAAGAGCAGGGATGTCTGAAAGAAACCTTGAGCTGAGCCAGGTGAATCAGATCCCAGTGAATTCAAAAGCCAAATTTAGTCTTCCCTCTACTTCACCACGGCTGTTTACATTTCAGTCCATTACTGAGCGGGGGGATGTCTGCAAGTGGAGCATGAGAGCACGGCTGTCAGACCACTTGATCCACACCAGTCTATCTTTCTACTGACCAACTTGACCTCTGACCCCGAGAACACTCTAATTTGTTTTGTTTTACTGGCTCCACGGTATAACGTGAATAAGGGGCGTAAGACTCCATGCAGAGAGGAGGTCTCAGAGTGTTCAAGAGCCATTAATTTGAGTGGAAAAACAGACATCAATACAGTGAAGAACTCTGTAAGAGAGTCTGTGGGTGAAAGGAAAGTTCATACAGACTCAAAACACTTTTCGATTAGTCGGAGGAGTGTGGCGGCGTGGGGAGGGGTGTTTGTTTTGTTGACCACTGCGTGTGCTTTCATTTTGTGGCCTGGGGGTGGAGGTCAGGTGGGGGTTTATTGCCATGACGGCAAAGAATTTTGCATGGTGGCCCACCACTAAGAAATGTTACTAGCAGAAATACTGGTACATTATTAGCCAAAGGTGTTCTATATGGTACCAAAAACAAGTTAATTGGCACCATTTTGGTGCCTTATAGAACCATTTTCTTTAAAGAACCATATACAACAGTTTTTTCCATCATACAGAAGAACAATTTAACCATGCGTAGAACCATTTAAACAGCTAATGCCTCTCCTGGTTCTACACACAAGTCTTGTCTTTACTAAAGAATCTACACTCTTTAAACAAATAGATGTCACAAAGGGTTCTTTGTGCTATGCCACCAAAAAAAAACATTTTGGTTCCTTGAAGAACCGTATTTGTAAATTAGATGTGAGTGTGAAGCATGGGTTAAAGGTGCACTTTTTGAAAAAAAGGCTTCAGTATGTATTGAAAATATTGACTCAGCAATATTGGAAAAGGTTTTGGTGCAATTGAACTACTTTTAAAGCGTCCTCAAATAACAACATTATAGAAAATAACCATCATTATACCATGTATATACATATATGTATGTATAAATAGATGTTTTGCAAAAGAATTCTTGACGTCCCCCTTTTTAAGGGTAAAAAACTTTCACATAAAGCAGAGGTTCTCTTTCAGTTTAGGTTTCTTCCTTATGTGGTGATTCTTTACATTTTTTTAAAAAAATTTCTTCACACTTATTTACAAAAACTGAAAGGTTCTAAATTGATGTGCGGTGTGAATACATTCAAAAGTATAAATGAGTGTATTTGCATGGTGCAGTTTCCTGAAAACTGTCAGTCTACTTGATACACACCAGTCCACTTTTCTACTGACCATCCTGACCTTTAACCCAGGGACTTCTTTTGTTTACTGGTTTCTTGACGCATCGTGAATAAGGGTCGTGAGACTCTAAACAGAGAGGAAGCCTCAGAGCAATAATCTTTTCAACTGAGCGGAAAAAGAGAAATCAATGCAGTACAGTTTCAAACTGCTTAAAATATCACACACGTTTAAAGGTCCTTAATTGTACTATACTTCAGGACTAAGATTCACTAAATTAATCAAAAACAGCAAAACAATCCATGTTTTTTTCCTCCTCTCCCAACGGAGCCATAAACAACAGCAGCACGCACACCAGAGGCCAGAAGCCTCCAGACACCGTGAGTGTGGCGTGCCCTGTCTCTGACTGCGTCTGCCTCGTAAATCCCTTTGTAGGGAAGGGATTGATGCTCCGTGGGGCTGTCTCTTAGCCACGGAGCGCAGCCGTCAATCAAAGTAAAGAGCTTTTCAATGGGGAATAAGGAGCAATCTCTGATTCCAAGCACTTTCCCATAAATCTCTCTGTTCTCACAGCCACCGAGAAAAAGAGAGAGAAAGGTAAAAAATAGCAAGGTGCATGTTATTTTAATTACTGGAATGTTTACTTGCCGCCTCACGGCTCCCCGAGGGGAGCTTGAAACGGGCTCCACCGTTTTTTTGCTTTCATTATTTTGATTGACGTGACTTACCAGTGACACTGATTTAGGAGGGTGCAAGTTTTCCCTTCCACTTCCATGAATTTGAGCAAAACTTGAGAACTACAGCTGTCACCCCGCTTAGCAGTCACAAACATTAACGTGGGCATGTTTTTCACTGACTTTTCATTTGAACACTGGTCTTTCATACACTGGTCTCTAGCATAACTCACTTAAGTACCTAAGGCCCATATTTAGACGAAGACAATTTTCCTCACTTTTCTGAAACAAAAGAATTTGATGTAGTATATAAACATTGTTTCGAGTCCATACATATGAGAAAAATAAGCCTTTTCGTTTTGAATTGACTATCCTTGTAAGGAAACTCAACTCATTTACATATATCTGCCTATTCAGACTACAGCGGCTTAGCCCTGCCCTTTCACACTGAGTGTTTCAGCTCAGACCGCTTTTTAAATAAATACAAATACAGGGCAGCCAGCGGATTATCAGAACAGATTATTTAGATTAAGATCAATCTTAAACGCACTGTAACTAAAGCAGCCTGTTTAAGGGGAGCTCGGTAAACAGTCGTGGTGAAAAAAAATAGTAAACGCTGGTTTTGGTACATATAAACACAAAACATCCGTGAGTAAACAAAATACATGGAAAAGTGTAGAACATGAGTCCTTTAACATAGTTTAAATACTAACAGCAGAGTAGTATGTGCCCACAAAACCCATTAAATGCAAAAGGACTGCAGTTGAAAGGTATTAAGGATAAGACAGGAGGAAATGAAATGATTCAAAGGTGCGGCGGTTCTTTAAGCCGAAAAAGCTATTTACCTTTTTGAACGATTTCCTCATATATTCTCAGTAATGTCTTAGAATGAAAATGTAAGGCTTCTATAAATCTTCATACTCTACACCCAAGGCATCTACTGTACAATAAACGAAAAGCAGAAAGCAGGAGAGCCTGAACATGTCTGTTTCGGTCTCCAAGAATGGCATGTAGATTTTTGCTTTATGTAAATGTTGTCTGTCGGATCGTCTCCCCTCATCCCTCCGTCTTTCTCAAGGACAACATTTAGTCTACTTGAGACGACAACTCAAGCTCTCTCTGTTTGACTTCACTTGGTTCCGTTAAACCTTTGCTATCACCATCTGCTGCAAAGCACCTTAGACAGGGCATCATGACAGGAGTCATTGCAACTGTTGGGTTTCCTACCCAGAGAACAACACTGCCACCCAGAGGCTGACCGTGATCCAAAGGCAACACACACATCCAGATGCCAGCGTCCCGGATTTCACATCTGATCGGTTTGTGAAACAAACTTAGACTAGGTCGTGTCAGGCTTGCTAAGCTCTCTGTAAGGTGGTAAGGTCAAACCTTATTTAACGGTCCACTGACCGCAAACCGCAGACATGCAGAACTATATCTCCCCATGCAAGAGTGCAAGATCAGACACAGCATGCAGTCACGGGGTCGGCGGGAGGGGGTGAGGAAAAGGAGGAAGAGAGCAAAAAAAAAAGAAGAACCACTTAACATCAAATACAAAACGTGAGACTGCTGTCCCCAAGAGTATTTCGTACGTGGAACAATTTGTTGAGAAAAGCTCTAGGAACAATAATGCAATTTAAAACAAACAATCCCCTGATCCTACCTGAATAGATGGGGGCCAGTCGAAATATATCTGACAGACGGCTGTTCACGGGCTCGTATGGAGAATCCTCGAGTAAATCATTCCCTGTTGAGCAGAGGAACAATAAATTAACTGGAGTAAGTGCGGCGCATTTCTCTGTAGAGTCACTGGCAATTTTGTGGGCCGATTCCATGGCGTAAACTGTCCCTGTTGATTTGCCTGAGGGGAAATTGCTATTTGGGTCACTCATTCGTGGCGCTCGTTTAGACGCCAGTTATTTAGATGGCCAGTTTCTGGTTGATTGAGCATGCAAAACAAACCCCCCCCCAGTGTTGAAGGCACTCTTTAAAGCGATCATTTGGGCCTTGTTGCACGGATAGTGACCCTTGATGTAGTAATTTAATGATGTCAGTGTGAAGTCCACACTGCAGGTGGCCGTAGGTGTCCACTGGGTATATGTTGGGAGTTTTGCCGCACGCTATCTCTCTTTTATCAGAGAGTCGAATCAGCTACTACTTCAGATTTGATTACTCAATGGATGTCATAGAAAGGCTTTTTGGCGACTTTTGAGTGACCTAGGTTTGTTGACAAAGGCTGGTATGAGCATACGTTCCTTGTGCTACACTGTGTAGACAAGGGACAAGAAAATAAAACTTGACACGACATAGAAAAATTCACAGTGGAATTGCCAGTGCTGACCTGGGTCCAACTAGAACACAACAGGTCACTAGGAATGAACCCTACTTCTGGACTATATTTTCCTTTCAATGGAGAATTCTCCATTCAGAATGTTGTGCGGTTCTAGGATTACGCTTAAGCCTACGCTGAGGATTCATGTCCAACCGATTTCTGCGTTCAAAACTAACTGCATTTTACTGTACAAGCAAAGCACTGGAGAACTCTGCGCACCCTGCAAATGTTGGTAGATCCCCCAGTAAATGCGCAGGCAGTTCTTTTCCTTCTTCATGCCTCTTTTACACCTGCAGTTGTACAGCGGACTCTGCTTCAGCGCATCCAAGGCACTGCGGCACTCGTCCCTGGACTCCAGGCCGGCCAGCACGCTGGAGTTGCTCTCCTTGCCTGCCACACACTGCCTCATGGTCCGGTACTTGGTGCTGCACCCCGGCTCCTTCAGGCACAGCTCGCTGGCTCGGACGCAGTCCAGCCGGCCGGACGTGGTGAACATCGGCTCCCCGGCGCACAGCAGCACATCTGTGTGGAGAAACAGTTCAGGAACATAACCCTCCACACCTCTGCAAGCTTTTACAGCGGCTCGACATGACTACGAGTCTTAACTCCCTCCACCTTCGAAACAGAGCAGCCACCTCTTATCCGTGTGGTAAATAAGTCATTTCCCCCCACCCCGAACCTCAGGTACCTCAGACTGCATTTGTCTGAACATGAGAGGATTAAACCACACTCAAGCTGCTTTAAAGATTAAAATATCATCGCCTGGAGATTTTTTTTTTTAAAGCGGCACAAAGAGCTTTCTCTCACCAACAATAAGAAAAACACAACGCCGGGAAAACAAGAGAGGGCAGACTGCACACTTTCCACAGTGAATAGTAAACACAGTCACTACTTTCAGCACTTTTTGGTGACATTCTTGGCCATTTATTCCACCATTTATGTGTGTTGCTACATGAAGTGAAGGGATAACTCATCACAAGCAGTTCTTTCTCTCCAGTTCCCTGAATTGAAGTTTTACTCCTCATGTGGGGAAACTTATCCAGCAGTGGAACTCAAATAGTCTTTTGCAGCAGCATGTGTAATGTTTCTGACTCTTAGGCTCTAAAATGTAGATTAAATGACCTGTATGGTTGGAGTAGTGAACTCAGTCAAAGGGTGCAGCACATTATAGATTAGACCAGAGCTCTTACATTCACTGCATAGGAATATCAGGGTTGAATTCAGTCCCAGCTTCATTTCTAGAGGTGTTTTAAGTAAGTGCTGGTTGGACATTTTGCTTTGGAAGAAACCAGAAAACCCAAGTTAGTGGGACTGAAAGAGTCTTTTGCAGCAGCCTGTGCAATGTTTCCGACTCTTAGGCTCTAAAATGTAGATTAAATGACCTGTAGTTTTGGAGGAGTGACCTCAGTCAAAGGGTGCAGCACACTGTAGATTAGACCAGAGTTGTTACATTCACTGCATAGGAAAATCAGGGTTAAATTCTGGTCAGCAAAATCAGGGTCCCAGCTTCATTTCCAGAGGTGTTAAGTAAGTGTTGGCTGGACATTTTGTTGTGCACTAGGTAGAAGAAACTAGAAAATCCAAGTTTTCTAATTAAAACATGCAGTTATTTTTAATATGTAGGGGAACTTACCGAGCAAAGGCAGAAGGAAACACACCGTAGCGAACAACATTTTGACTTTTTAAGGACTATTTTTCTCTCTTTCTTTCTTTTCTCACAGTTCTTTTGCAACTTTACAGCTCGCAGGGCCGTGCTTCACTCATCCACCCGAGCATCGTCACATTAACGGTCCTGGAAAATAAATCCCTCCAAAGTGCTCCGCCGTGCCAGCTGTCCGATTCGGGATGATTTGCTGGTTATAATTCATGGGCGGTTAAAGAAAAACACAGAAAAGTGAATAAAAAATAAACTGTTATAAACAACAACAAATGATAACAACCAGACGGTTAAAGCACGTGAAGCGCTCGAGCGGCTCCAAAAACTCCGAGTCCAAGGAAACCCGCGCGCGAGTGAGCGCGCGACAGCGGTGCAGTTCGCGTTCTTTTTTTCCCACCCGCTTTCGTAAAAAGCCCGCCCCTTCTGAGCTAGGATTGGCCACTACGATAACCTTTTCGGAGCTAGGATTGGCTAGTAGTAGTAGTGCGGCCCGTCAGAAGCAAAATCCAGCCAATCATAGTACACAACGCCTGATTTTTCTAGCCAATCGTAAGCGCTGAAGGAGGGACTTGTATGAAAACGGGTGGTAAAACAACAGTGAGCAGAAATGGATCTGTTTCTTGTTGCACTTAGTGACATGTACAGTCTTTCGACTTTAATTTTGTTTTTCTGACACCTGTCTTGATTTATTAGCACAAATAACGTATTTTTCTGATGATTTTCTGCACGTTTAACGACCGTTGTCTTGGTTTTGAGGACATTGCTTTATGTAAGAAAGGAATTTTGGTAATATTGTTTTGAACATGCCATCAATGAACTGTGCATGGAGGGTTTTCACATGTTTTTCTTTGTTTATTGAATTAAACTGTTTTTTTTTTTTACAGACAAATAGTTGTATTTGAATGTCTAAAGCCCTCTTTTTGCAGTATCTGTACATTTCATATCTAAAATGTACATAAAGCGTTGTTCATCCTGCCAGAGTGTTTTAGAATCATCTCGGCTGTGGAAGCATAAAGTCTGGTGAGATACACCAGTTTCTTCCACAGCATTAAAAGGTAGTCGCTTAAACATTCATTTTCCTCGCCCTGCAAGCACGAGCTGTCCTACAACTTCACTCAGTAACTTACAGAATCCAGGCAGACTCAGTTTAGTGTGATTTTTGCCGTTTCAGATTTGATAAACTGAAAAAAGATGACAAGCAAGTCCGTGCAGTTTAGAGTCAGAGGGAAAAAAACTGGCCAAGATCTCCCTCTACTGGTCACTGGTACACTTACATCTGTCATCTCTCTCTCTCTGTTACTCAATCTCTCTCTACACTCTCTCTCTCTCCTCTCTCTCTCGCTCTCTCTCTGTCTCTCTACCTTTCCTTCTGTCTCTCTCTCTGTATCTCTCTCTCTCTCTTTCTGTTTTTCTCCCTCTCTCTGTTTTTCTCTGTTTTTCTCTCTCTGTGTTTCTGTTTCTCTCTCTCTCTCTCTCTCTCTCTCTCTCTCTCTGTCTCTCTCTGTTACTCTCTCTCTGTTACTCAATCTCTCTCTACTCTCTCTCTGTTTCTCTCTCTCACTCCACTCTCTCTCTCTCTCTCTCTGTTTCTCTCTCTCGGTTACTCTCTCTCTGTTACTCAATCTCTCTCTACTCTCTCTCTCTCTGTTTCTCTCTCTCACTCCTCTCTCTCTTTCTCTCTCTCTCTCTCTCTCCTTTTCTGTCTGATTCAATCATTAAGATCTAAACTGTCACCCAGTGAATGTGACAACATGTATATAGCCATTTTTTTTACTCTCCAAACAAACCAGGAAAAATTTATGTCTCTATGGCTTTAAATGTAATGCAGATGGTCAAATAGTGGTAAGTCTGAAGAAAAAAAAAATCTTTGGGGACAATATTGTCTCACAACGTCCAGCATCACTTCTCGGCCATGAATGCATTTTTTTAAACCAAACTCTAGACCAACATCTGCTCAGAGCTATAATAAATCAATGTGTCAGGCATCAGGGGGTAACATTTGTATATTTGTAACCGTTTAACATAGTAAGTTTACATAAAAGGGCTTTTAGAGGCATTAAACAGTTCAGATGTCTGATTCCTATCACTACTGCTGTGAAAAGTTGGACATGATTTCTCTTGAACGGCACATTGCGTGCTCAACCCCTCGACTGACCATGTTTACATTCCAAATATATAATTAGGCAGAAATTTGAAAAAAAAAAATAAAGACATTAAGACATTAAACGTTACCTTATTTAAGAAATGGAAGAAGATAAAAAAGAAAAGAAAAATATAACAGGGTCCAATGTAAACTGTCTCGCTCTAATTCTCTTTCTCTCCATCTGTTTGTGTGTGTGTGCATGTGTATGTGTATGTGTGTGTGTGTGTGTGTGTGTGTGTGTGTGTGTATGTGTTTGTGTGGGTGCGCATGTGTATATGTGTTTGTGTGGGTGCGCATGTATATATGTGTTTGTGTGTGTATGTGTGTGTTTGTCTGTGTGTGTGTGTGTGTGTGTGTGTGTGTGTGTGTGCATGTCAGGCGGGGGGCAGGCGGGACTAGCTCCATTTGAATCCCACTCATGCTAACATTAAAGGGTACAAACTGGAGTCTGTTAAATACCTATTTGCATGTTTAACATATTGAACTCCAACACGGCAAACATAATTTACACACCATTGATTTGCATACTTCCAGTCCGGATGACTTTAAAGCGGCCTAATAGTTGAAAATGTTTTACATTAGCGCGTCTATCGACTGCAGGCCCACAGTCAGCTGCCATGTTCTGTAGTTCAATGGCACTTATAAATCAATGAGACTTCATTCTATACTCATAAACGTAAGGGGGGGGGGTGGGAGTCTGCACGCCTTGACGGTTCTTCTCAGGCAGGGGTCAAAATTGAAAGAAAGAAAAAGAAAGTGTAATAACAGGACTGATTTGTAACCTTTGATATTGAGTTTAACGTCAGTTCTGCTCGTGATTTAAGATTCTCGGTTGGGAGGGGGGAGAGGGGGGGGGGTCTCGCTTTAACAGTAAGAAAATATGATGTGATGAGTAAGCAGGTTTGGGGCAAAACTGCCAGCTTTAGGAAGGTACGCGACATCAATCCTGGACCAGATGAAAAGCCTCGATCAATATTTACTATTAATTTTGCAAATGAACGTCAGAGTGATAAAGTCTCGGCCGTAAACGAGCCGCGTTCACACTTTAATGTGCTTCGTGGCCCCGGATCAAAACCATTCTTTCCCACGGAGCTCAGGAAATTGGAGAAAGTAAAGAGTGATGTGGCGAATCCTGACGCTCCAAATGGCACTGAATTAAAATTATTGATTGCTGACAGGGCCTACAAACGTCAAACAATACCGAGGCTGGCAGCTCTAATAGCTCTTTGAAGCAAGTCTGTGATGAATGGCAGGCAGCGCTGTGGAGGTGGAGGGAGAGCGTGCGTAGCCTTCACACTGCCGAGATGTAGTGAGAGACCCCTGTTCATTTTCCCACAAGCACATCTGTGTGTATTTCACTTCAAGCGGGTTCAGGGTGTCGTCATTGCTTCTCTTAGAATGAAAGCCCGCATTTCTAACACAGCTTCAGTTCATGGTCTCCGGGCCTGGCCTCAAAACTTTCTATTGTTCCAGTGGTTTAATATAGTTATGCAGGGGAAACTCTCTGTAAGACATAAGGATCCTATTTAAACTTTTAAAAAATATGGATTATGAAACTAAACTGATTTATAGGCCCTGTGTCAGAGATGGCCAAACTTTTTGTCATGGTGGGCCAAAGTGTAATGTTTGTGGTGGCTTGAGAGTCAAGAGTGTTACTCTCTGTTTTTTGCGTGTTGGAAAAAGCTCATTTATTTCTTCATTTTTGTCTTTAAATCTGTTTTGCATTTTAATTTGACCAAAAAAAAAAAGCTCCTTTTCAATGGTTTTTTAAGGCATTCCTCAATCTACGTTCTCTGTACTTGCTTTCTCATAGACTTCTAAAATGCCATTTTAAACTGCCATTTACAGAACAAACACTTGGAAGTGTCCTCGATTGGTGGGTTTTAATGAGGGTGCATCAAGAAGGGACTTGTGTGGACTTAGTCAAGTTTCCTAGCGATTGCAATTACAGTGAAGGTAAAGGAGAAAATGCAGGGTCTCAAGCCTCAAGTTTCGAGTTGAGACCCTGAAGCCCAGCTGAGCTGTGAGGTCAGCAAGAATGTTGCTGTTCTAAAAGAAGATTCAGAGACTGAATCCTCTCGTCTAAACTTGCTAGGTCTGAACCCCCAAGAACTTCCAAGAACGAGACTCTGTACTTGGTGTACTGTATGAGAAATGCCCCAAATCTCTAGCAGCTTGCTAACTGGTAGCTAAATATTGCT
>JBBPCZ010000156.1:22613295-22637652 GCA_037974445.1 Brycinus macrolepidotus | reverse complement strand
AAAAATAAAAACGCCAAGCTGAAACCGGAACGAGATTCAGGATGGCCTTAATTCCACTTCCGTCCTGTTAGGGATGTAATAATACACCTTTTTCAGTTCAGTGTGTTTTTCAGTTTTGAGGCATTCGTGGCATCTTTGGGAGGTCAAGGGATGTCACAGTCATCCAAGGTTGGGAGGCCAAGAGTGCTTAACTGGCCTTGCTCTCTCTCTTTCTCTTTCTCTCTCTTCCACTCTTTCTTTGGGCACATAGAGGTGTCCTCTCTCTCCCCCATCAGTCGTCTGTTAGCTGATGTGACAGAATTAGCGGTTAGTTTTATTCTTCAGGCATGTTGAGCTGTCCAGCGAGGTTGCATTAGCCGAAGGTTTGAAAAGATATGCTGGCGTTTCAGGTGTCTCAGAGGAAGAATGTGCTAGCCGTCACCCTCCTGGTTTGGCAGCATCATGAGATGAGGGATAGAGCTAGCCAGCGGGTGAGACTGGACATGAGTAACATGAGTAACTGAGCCCAGTACAACAACATGAACTGCATATCTCCATATTCAACACCCCCAGAATATCATGGATATCATAATTAACATAATCATTCAAAATGTGCAAGGTGTGAACTGTTTGACACTTAAACTGAGTTACTACACATTTTTATTGTATTCTAGCAGCAGAGTCATTAGGTATGCAAAACATAATGCATAGGTTGAGGTAGACAGCATTCAATAATTTTGCAAAAATTGCCATCAATTGCAGCAGCAGGATAGAGAATGTGCAGTATATAATAATCAAGGGTATTCAGTGGCAGTAGGGGTGTAAGTTTTTGTGAATGGTGGAACAGTATAATGTGTGTATGCATGTGTGTTTAGGAGAAGGAGACAGTTCAGTTCAGTTGTATGTTTGTGTGCGGGTACAGTTTATGGTTTGTTCTGTTGGAGTCTGGTGGGCTGAGGGAAGAAACTGTGTCCCATTCTGGTAGAGCTGGTGTGAGGTTCTCCGTGACGTGAACACCAAGGAACTTGGTGCTCTGGACAATCTCCATCGAGGAGCCGTTGATGTTCAGCACAGTGTGATTACTGTATGCTCTGCTGAAGATCTATTTTGTTTTGTCCATATTCAGAGACAGGTTGTGGGTTCTGCCCCATTCTGTGAGCTGTTGTATCTCCTCTCTGTATGCTGCCTCATTGTTTCCACTAATCAAACCCACCATGGTTGTGTCATCAACATTTGATGCCTTGGTTTGAGTGATGCAGTTCTGCACAGTTGTGAGTCAGGAGTGTGAACAGCAGAGGTCTGTAGGTCAGGAAGATCAAGATTCAGTGGCAGGGGGATGTGTTCAGGCCCAGAAGTCTTCTTGTCAGATGCCAAGGAATGATGGTGTTGAATGCTGAACTGAAGTTATTTTTATTGAAATCAGTGATTCTAAAATTAAAACTTATGGTTAGATCTGTTTTCACTTCTCACAGCATCTGCACCATTGATTAGTTCATTTATTGCTGCAATCTGTCATCTTGTTGCAAAGAAGTAGCTTGTTAGCACAGTGTGTGGTTCACAGTCTCCTCTAAGATCAGTGTGCTTACTGTATGCGTGCAGTCATAATTCGTAATCAGAATCAGTCACCCCAACACTGAGAATATAAAGTGTGAATTACATACATGGGTAAGGGTGGAAAAGCCATCTAATTCATACTTGACAGGCTGTGATAATCATCAAACTGTTTGCCTCCATTTAGTTTTGATGAATCGTGCTAATATTTCAGCTGTTCCCACCCCCGTATGACCTGCATCTGTACCAGTGGTTAAACGGACGTGTTTTATTGGCAGTGGTGTTGGATTGGAAATATTAGTAAATGCATTGCGTAGGAGGCTTGGCAGCATTGTCAGATGAATCATGATGCTCATAGAAAAAAATGCTTCTCAGTGTCTAAAAGTATGCAAGAGTGGGATAGATTTGCTAGGCTGGCTCCAGGCCACCAAATATGCGTATGTGTGCACACAAACGAGTGCAAGGAAAGTATTTAAAAAGGAATGAGAAGAGGCAAAGTTAGGCAAGGTTACTTTCATGAAGGATTGCTATCTCAATACGAGTTTGAGATTTAAAGGGGAATGACTGAAAAGGAGGCTGAGGAGACAGACGTTTAACCAGGACAACAAGCTGTGAGGGTAATGGTGTGCATAGAAAATGCTCACATATCTCTTGCTAGTAACACAAACCAGAAGCTATAAGTGCTGTATATTTTGTGTTTGTCGCGCTTGGAGACATTGATGAGTCAGTATCACAAAACTGTATAACTGAGTAGGAAATGAATGAACTGGAGATCATTTAGCATGGTCTAAATGTTCTTCTGCTCTGGAATGACTCACACCATCCCTGTGGATACCCGCATTGCTAACATGTGAAATGGATTGAAAAGCTTTTTTTTTCTACTTAGAAAGTGTTTTTGCTGCTACAGGTAGATCCCAGAGCAGCTTGTGAGTAAATGCATCCATAAAGCAGTCGTTAATGTCAGTGCTTTCTTCACTGGCACTGCTCTGTCTCTCAGTTGCACTTTCGGTTTTTGGAGTGGTTGAAAAGTTATCCTTTTATGTCAGTAAATTACTTAAGGTATTACAGTTCTTCTTCTGGTTTTAGAATCAAAGCTAGCGTTATATAGTGTATTTTCAACCAGCATGATATCCATGTACATTTTTAAGGTAACAGGAACATAGACTTACCCTCTAACATACAGAATGGTCTGCCTGTATACCTCAGATAGGCTTTCAAAGTACACCACATTCACCATCCCAAGGAAAAGGGCATATTGGTCTATTTTACATAACTATTTGAAAGAGAATAATTAAAAGTTGTATGGATGTGTGTGGAACCACTGCAACATAAAGAAGTAACTGCATTGTACAATTGTGTTCCATATACCTGCTGAAGAAATACCCTTGATGGTACCACTCGGTTTGTCCCCTGAAAGGTGCTGTCTTTATCTGAGAGTATATTTTATGAAATAGAATGTTATCATGAATGTGCGACTATAGCAAATTTCGGTCCAGTTGCATGTGTTGCAACTCTACAGAGAACGCTTGTGCTACAGAGAACTGTTTAGTTGCTGAATTTACCATATTTAGGGAACAAGTAATACGTAGCCTGTGCAAAAGTTCTGGCACTTTTATAACAAAATGTAGAATTCTTTTTTTAGTCATATAAATGTGATCTGTCTTGATTTAATTTGAATGCAGTGTTTTCTATATAACTGTATAGTTAATTATCTAACATATATCCTTCATCTGAGCCTCTTATCCTTAATCAGGGTGCTGGAGCCTATCCCAGTGGTCCCATGGCAGATGCACACATCACAGCAATTTAGCATCTCCAGTTCACTGTGGGAGGAAACCGGAGCACCTGACAGAAACCCATGCAAACATGAGAACATCCAAACTCCACAAACTGAACCTAAAATCTTCTTGCGACACTGTGCTGCCCCCATTAGTTACCAGCTAAATTTTAAAAAATCTATATCATTATGTGGCCTGATGCTGGTATACATGTACAGACAACGCATAGCCCTCAGTGCCAACTTCTATAAGTGAAGATCACCTTGGAGTCATGCTGTATGCAGTATCCTCAAAACATTTCAAAAACTGGTCCATCCCAAACCCTGATTGCATCAACAGTGACCACGCCACCAAAGCCTGCCTACAGATGAGGGATGTTTCAAAATGATGAAATCTTTTGTTCTGGAAGAAGGTTATAAAATGGTATGGAATGTGATTTCAATTGACGTCTTATTTGAAAGTAGCCAAAAAGCTTAATCTTTTTTTTTTCCTTATTTGATGGATGCACAATGTATTTTTGTGATTTCGACCATCCTTCAACTGTTAGGTGTTCTTTTAGTGAACCATCTGCTATTTAATTCAGCTTCAGAATGCACCTATTTGAATTTCTTCCACTTTTCATGTAAATCATAGACATGAAATTAGACTGCTTGAAGTTTTAAACTTTTCCACCCAGTTTCACTACTTGTCCAGCTTTCTTCTTCACTCCTCATGGAACGTGAAGCAACCGGAGCCACTTAGATTGGGCTGGTGTGATAAATGGCTCAGGTGCAGCTTCTTGGTCCGTCGCAGTAAATGGAGTAACCTTTTACCAGAAATTATGGTACTTCATGCCAAAAATCTGTACTTTCAATTTACTTTTTCTGAGCTTTAATAAGTCCATTCAGAATCTTCCACAAGGTCTTTTTTCCCAAGGATTACTTCACTTTTTCACAGCTCATGCTCCGTTTGTTAAACAAAATGAATAAGCTCTTCTGAAACACCTCTAACAAAATTGTTTTTGTTCTGTAAAGTATAAAATACAAGCCAGCTACTCTTGAGCATATATATTTCTGCTATAAGGAATTCATTATGCAAAGGGTTTCTGAAACAGACTTCAGACTAATTTTACTTTGTCAAAGAGGAAAATGTTGAGGCAGATTGAACATATGTCACTACCGCACTGATTACTCTAGACTCTACACATTTTTGCCTTTGTGTTAAAGGGTTAAAGTAATAGGTCGGTAAAAAAAGAATCATTTTACCCACTTACTCCAGATGTGGTTGATCAACCAAGACATATTTGGAGTGCAAATTCCAAATATGACTATTGACTACAAATATTAGTAGTCAATAGTCACCCAAATTTTCCCCCAAAACTTCTTTTAAACCACATTTTGCTTTTCATTAAAGTGGTTCAGACTTATTTAGGACACAGTATGACTTACTGTGAACAAAATGTCACTTCTAAAGTCAGTCATTTCAGACAACACCAGGGCTAGAGCGGATGGTCATTGCCACAAAAGCTGATTCTAGATTTCCTGAGGTGGCCTCAGCGTTCTTCTACACAGTGATGTTTTGTTCATTTTTATAGCTCACAGTAAGTCATACCGTGTCCTAAACCACATCTCTAAGTCGGCTCCACCTTAATGAACAACTGTATACAGTTTGAGCGGTTGAGAGATAATTTAGGGATGTATTTTTGATCTGGGTGACTACTGAATTTTAACCCTGACCCTGTCAGACCAGGCCTTGGCTGATAGAATACATCTGGGTTAAGTGGAAATTTTAAATGTGATTTTTCATCAAACCACTCCTTTAAGACCTCTTTGGAAGTGGTAAGCTTATAGCAGGGATTTGAGGGCGACTACGAGAACGTCAACCCCAGAACAGCAGGGTGCTTCTTTTAAAGCCTTTCCCTGATAGCAAAGCTCAAGGAGAGCTTCTCCCACAAGCCTTTTGCTTGGGCAACTGCATTTAAAGTATTTATAGTGTTGACTTGGAAACAGAAGAAGAGAAGCCTAGAGATGCTCTCCATGCAGACTAGATTTCACATGGAGATACAGAAACTAAAGAGTCATTTCTCTCCTCATTCTCTCTTCATTCTTCTTTCTCTTTACTGTTAAAGCGATTTGTTTAGGCCTCAGAAATGGTCTTTCATAAACACGCTTCAGTGGAGCCATGATGCTTCACCCTAGCTCTTAAGAAATGTGAGAAAAGATTGCTTTGTTAGCTTCAGCGCTGAGGAGGCAGCGCATGAGCACATTCGTGGCGTGACCTAGAAGTTTCAAGCATTTCTGCTCGTTTTACGCTGTTCTCTTGCAGAAACGTGTTAACCAAATAGGAATTGTTCTTCATCTCGGCAAAAGCAGTGGCGCTCGGAACGAAGACAAAGGTGCTGAGACCTACTTTAAATCAACAGCAGTGGAAAGATTTCAGAGAAGCTATGACTGGTGCTAAGCAACATAGTCTGTGCTACAGTTCACATTCTTTGATGATTCATACATGCGTAACACTGAATAAACCTCAGCCTGGGATGCAGTCGAAACTTGTGGCCTGCTTCTAATTCAGTTAAATAAGTTTATTTGAAGTTTGCAATTTATTTGTGTATTTGACAGGTGAGTGTAATCCAGCTCCAGGCATCCCACAGCACTTCATGCTTTTATAGTGGTCTTCTTGATAAATATTGTTTCAATATCTTTAAGGCTTATAGCTGTGTCCAGCTTGCAATATGACTACTGGTATTGTTAAAGTAAGTGTCCCAACAACACACGTTCAAGCCACTATCACTTGTCTGGTTTTAAAGGGATCACTCAGCAAAGATGTTTCTTGTCCAGATTTTGCTGCTTCAGTTTAACACTGATGCTAAGTGGCTAATATGGCTATAAACGTTGACAATCACCCAAATAATTTCTGTAAAAGTATATCCCCAACCTGTTCAGACTGCATCTAGCTATTCCTTAAGGTGGTGTACAATTGTTATTGTGGATTAGAACACAGTGTAGCTCATTAGGAGCTACTGTGAGGAAATCATTTGTGGGAAAAGACTTGGGAAACTATTGACTTCCTGTTACCGATGCTAGTCTTGTAGCTCCAGCGCTAAACTAAAAAACATGCTGTCCTGGCTGTACTGGGGTGAGTGGAAAATTGTGTCAGTTAGATTTCTCTTTGATTTCATTTGCTGTAATGGCTCAAATTACATGCTTTAGCTCACAATTCCTATTTATTTGCTGAGTTTAACATATTGGAAAAATAAAACATTTTGAATGTGCCATGTCTACATAGCACATTTGCACGGGCCACATTACACTTATTCCAAGTAAATTCAGCAAATAAACACCAAGTGTCCAGTCAAATATGCAGACGTGTTCTATGTAGAGGATGTGTACTTGTTTACATGATTTATATCTCATACAGTGCAGTGTATGATCTCTGCTCCCTCTGTTTGTGTGATTCTTCCTTGAAGACTTGTGTATGAAACTTGTGTACAGTCTGCAAATACTCCACGTTTAGGTTAGAATACCAGCTTATTTGATATACCAGTTTATTTCGCAGGGTTTGATGCAAGGGGAAGCTCCTCCTCTTTCCAGTCTAATGTTGTATAAATGTCCGTCTCTGCCATCAGTTTGACATAGTCCTCCAACCTACCCCCTTCCTTGTTTCTCGGTCCTGTCTCAGATCCACCAATGTACATCAAGTCTCCAGGCTTGAAGTAGAAGGTGCCCTGAACTCCTGTCCAAGTTCTCAGAGTTTCCTCACCCCCTAAAGGCAAACAGTGTGTAGAAAGCATGGTCCCAACTCATAAAATAGGTTCTGATATCATAGTGTTGATGTCAGATATCAGTCCAGCACAATAGGCAGACCAATAAGACAAGAGACCTTGAGGGTGCTGCTTTGGAATGTGTGTGCTTGGGACGGTCCCGTGTGACTTGCAGACTCTGCATGTGGCGCATCTGACAAGTTGGGCGCAGTGTTTTTTTGTTATTTTCTTTTTTAAGCTAATTTGCTGATCTACAGCATCTGAATTCAGATTACAAGAATTTTGCAGCTCAGTGATCAGTAAAATTAATAAACATATGCATTTTACTCACTTCTAAATATCTTCTTCCTTACCATGTGGGCTAGACAGCTGTATACAAAACAGGCCACTGCTGAGTCTACATTGTTGTGGTCTTTGCAGTAAGAACACATAGAGGGTGCTCTTGAGGAGACCCTTTGAGAAATGGGACACCCTATAGCCTTGGTGGTGTTTAGGTTAGTAGGACTAGGCTTAGAGTGAGATTTTCTGATTTAAAGACTAGGTAAAAGCCTTTCTGATGATGTATCTTGAAGGTAGGAGGAACCCTTGAAAAACAACAGCTGCTCTGAGTCAGATATGTAAGGTAGTTTGTTAGATTTTTTTTTGCTAGCTGGCTAATGCAGAAGGAAGCCATATAGCGAATGATACTTCTAGGAGGCCAAATAACAAATCTGTATGTATTAGTCATTTTATACGTTTTTTGGCACCACTTCTCGTTGGAGCCCGGTGTAGAGCGCGTTAGGGCATTAACAGAAAAGCCGTTTTGTCGACGCGTCGACATCAGAGGCTCAAGTCAACAACCCCTGAGAGAAGTCGACAAGTCGTGTGGTTTTTTTTTCCTCTCTGTGTGCGCACTTGTGTACTCAGTGCAGTCTCTGCCTCTGATTGGCTTATGCTGACATGCGTTCCTTGACTTAACCAATTATAGTCACTTCATAAAAAGGGCGGTAACATTGGCACGTGGAGGAGAATCTAAAGACAAGACCACAACAAGACGAGAGACGTGGCAGCAGAGGCAGTAGGTGACAGACACACATCACATGTATGGAGATACTTCAGTCTAGACCACACAAACAGCACGGTGACCTGCACAATCTGCAAGTTGGTGTTAAAGTACAATAAAAGTACTAGCCTTATGCCCAGCCATCTGAAACTGCATCCGCTAGCTAACATGGGTGAAGCTAGTCCTGCAGGGAGTCGTCCAGTCCAGAGGAGCTGAGGAGCTTTACAGAAAAGCTTCTGACTGATAAGAAAAAACAGCAGAACCTTTGTTTTGTTTAATTGTCATGTTGACTGTAAATGTTACAGAGAACTTTAATAAAAGTTGCTCATCGTTGGACACCTGTGTTTTTCCGCTGCATCTGTGTGATGACGTCATCAAACGACTTGTCGACTCGACTTCGACTTTATTGACTGATAAGTCGATCTGAAAAAATCTGAAGTCGTTAATGCCCTAATGCGCATGTATGCAGATTTTTGATCTGGGACGAGTATTGATAGTTTAAAAAATCGTTTTTTGTGGTCAAGTCGCCTCTGTAATATTTGAGGAGAGAGAGCGGACGGTTGTGTGTTGGAGAGAGAGTCATTGATGTCATGGCTATGGCGACCGGAAAGGGGCAAAACACGCGGAGAAACACAAATGCGGAGGAATAAATGCAAAGCAAAACACACATAAAAACTCATAAAAAGATACTAAAGCTCAGGTCAGTTATAAAAGAGACATGTCACTGTTTCTTGTGGTTTAATAAAAAATAGTCAACCTGTGATTGCAGATATGTGTTCAGCCGTTCTTAGCCATAAATGGCTTGGTAAGAGACAGCCAGTTAACGCCCCTTTGGTGGTTCATCAGTAAGACACCGGGCACTGAATTAGAGAGTTGCCGGTTTGAATCCACGATGCGAATAGACTTTAATTTTTTTTTTTTATACAAACTTTTTTTGCCCACAAAACCGATGTTTGGGTGTCTCCAAACTCTGGTTTTATAGTAACCATGCAGTCACACATTGCATTTTCTCACAGAATTGCATCTAGTTATTATTGCCCCTTGTCTGGGGTCAGGATTTCCTCTAGCTGAATAAAATTACTGCATCTGAGTGCATCCCACATTTGGTGAGCCCAATAAATTCTGCACGTTTGAAATGCTTGTGAATGAATTAACGCAAGGCCTGCATCTGTTTGCTCCAGTTGAAGTGTAATCACAGTCTCATTAACATATAACCCAAAAATACCAGCAGATATTCGTGGCATCAAAACAGCAAAACTTCTGCATCTGAAAGACGTGAAGCAGCATCAGAGCGGCTTTGAAAGTAGAGAAGGGGCGTAGGAGCGTCTCATAGGACTCCCATTCAACATTGGTTCACCAGTAGCATGCTGTTTCCAAATGTCACCACTGTTCTCTGTTTTAACACCCCTCCGTTAGAAATGCCACTGCTTCAGATATGACTTCTCCCTGCCACTACCCTAGATTTCTTTCTGTCAGACTTTCACCACAGTTTCACACTACTGTGCTGTTTCCTGTCACTCTGTCATGTCGTAGTGCTTTGACTTTGGAGCATCCGACCCCTGCCCAACACTGTGCTTCATAATGACATTATATATCAAAGTGAGGTTAATGCCTGTGAGAATGTTCTACAAATTGACTTAAAAGTGTCCAAGGAATGTATAAGTGAAAAAAGCGTAGTGTCAGTCATGCATCCTTGGCTCTTACTTGAAGCCTTCCAGCTCTGGATTTGTCCCTCCAGCTTATCCTTTTCATTGCCTGCATTGCAGCTCTCCAAAATCCTGTCTCATGTTGTCCATGCTTGTCTAATTCCTAAAATTCCTGCTTAATGTGTTTTGAGTGAGTGTCACTCCTGGTTCTCATCTAGCCTCGAGTCTGATTGTATGAATGTCCGCACAACTATGACTCTGACAATTAGAATAATTTGAAGTAAAATACAAAAATTCCAAAATACTTATTAAAAAATTGAATAGTTTCAGATTTAATGACATTAGTGGGCCTAGTGGGTAGGATGCTTGCCTCTGGACCAAGAGGTCATGGGTTCGAATCCTACCTTCAGCATACCACCACTGGGTTCCTGAGCAAGACCCTTAACCCCAAGTTGCTCCAGGGAGGCTGTCGCTTTGGCTAAAAGCGTCTGCTAAATGCCATAAATTTAAATGTAAATTTTCACTTGCTAAAGTGCTCAGTGCTTTGCTTTTGCTCTAATAACACCTGTGTTTCAGTGAAAAGGGAACACTAGTGGTCACTAGTGGGCATGCTTACACAAAAAAGCCATCGACTAGAGCAGAAGGAAAAATATAATTCAATGGGTGAGTGACTCGTATGGTACAGATAGTAACCTTTTATGTGGCTTATTAAAGTGATGTATGGACTAAGCGTAAAGGGGTTTGTAGGATGAGGTATTTGTTCATCGCCCTAATAAAGTCATATGTGCAGGAGGAAAGGTAACACGCAAGCTGTAAACCATGGTATTCAACCGCTATACTTTGTTTTTGTGTGTCTATGAGGAAAAAGGCTGATGAACTTGAAATGTGTGTTAATGAGAAACAGTTTTGGAAGAAAAATAATGTTGGACCATTTCTATTGGTCTGTTTGTTATGACATTGTGACATACTTTAAAGAGCAGCTGACATTTCCATAGTATGTGTAAAAAATAAGAATCTAGAGGTCCACTTCTCAGTATTGGTACTGGTCCAGTATGGGCCAAAATCACTGGATCGGAAATTGGAAAAAGCCTGAACTATCATGTAAACGAAACTTTGAGCAACATGCCAAAAAGAGAAATGTATCAGGACACAAGCAACACAGATGACCAGCAAGGCTGTCTCAAATAGCTCCCTGCTTCCTAAATAGTGCACTATGTGTGAATTAAAATAAAGGCTCCTTCACCCAAATAGTGTATAATATGTCTAACAAAGAACAGCTGGCAGTTTAGCCACATATGCAGAATTCCATAAAGGACAAACTGTGCACTATATACGTATAGAAACTTAAATGTTACAGAGGAAGTAGGGAGCCATTTTGGACTAAAAGTGCAAAAGTATTATTAACAGGCACCCAAACTTTTTGCATACAACTGTTTATACAGCACCTTGATAGATTTGGAACAAACAGAATGAGGGAGCGATTAATTAACCTGTCCTTCTTGGCGTTGTGTTATCGTGTTGCTCTTGCGTTACAAATGCCTCCTTCGCTGCTATTCATGCCGCGCAAGTGTTTGTTCAACAGGAGAATCTGTGATGGAGCCCAGCTCTGTTGCTTGGCTGAGCTCCTCATGCATGAGCCACATGGTGGAAGACCGACAGCCAACGCAAGCTGTGCAGGCTGTCTGAAATGTCCACCCAGTTGGAGAGTCCTCTCATGACTCAGATGTGTATACATTTCCAGTTAATTCCCACTGTATCTGCCTATTACTCAGCCAGCGTTGTACCATGCAGTGTTCTTCAGTGTGCAGTGTGCCGCTGGTGCCTAATAAGAACAGGAAAGTCACCCGGAGTAAATTATATCTGTCAATCCACGGAAAGGGAGATGGCGGTTTCTGAGATGTTATGTGGGCGAGTGTGACAAGTTCATTTCCTCCCCGATTTCATAGTAACCGATGTTTTTTTTTTTGTATTGCCTAAACTAGCCTCGTTGTCACAGAGAGAGGAGAAAATAGATTGAATTCGCATGTTAGCATGGGCAAGTCATTATTCACTGAAGCGTGCACATGCTTCATTGTTCCTCGAATCTATTTTTGTTGTGTTGCTGTGTGTGTGGGAGAGAAAGAGAGCCATATAGCTAGATGTATGGCAACGAAACTAGACATATTTCTCAGCCTCTTCCAGAGGGAACAAGGGCACTTCAGACACTGTCAATGTCAAAGAAGCCCAATGCTGTGGACTTACAGACCAGCCCTAGTAGATTATAATAAGAGTTTTTCCACCTCTGAAATATCTTCAGATCTGAAATCACATTTTGTACTTTTTCTCTCCATTCCTTTTTTCAAATCTTACATTATTTAACTGAGCTGCACATACAGCAGTATTATTTGTTTTCAGTGCTATTGCACCTTGTTCTTTGGAAGTCCTTGTTCTGTTCTATTCATCGTCTTGCCAAAAGGCATCCATCTATCCGCAAGCAGTTTCAGAACTATTCAACAAAAATAAAAAAGCAGTCCGGAGAGTTTGCTGGGTCAATAGGTAAGGAATTTAAGGATTCCTAGATGGAGACCCGCAGGGCTCCATACTAGGTCTGATACTGTTTGTCTTATTTACTCAAGCTATTTTATTCACATCTTCTACTCCAATAACTTTGCTTCAAACTGTCTGTCTAAACGACACTCCAACACTTCAGTCTGAATGGGTGAGCTGAACTGCTATAGAATTAATCAGTCTGTTCATGTTTGTGATGTCACAACCATGCTGAACTCAAAATGGGCTGTTTTTGCAGTAAAGTAAGACTGCAAGATAGAGTCCCACAAGGCTTCGTATTAGGTCTTATACTGTTTGTCTTATTCATTATCTACTTGAAGTGCAGTTAATACATTCTGGCTAACACTTTCTTATGACTTCATCCCTAATCTGCAAATTAGGCCATGAACCAGGCCATAAAAAATCCTGAAAACACTCCTTTGTCAAGGAAACTTACAATACTGAGGATTTGTTTATTCACTTGGATACACAATATTAATTATGTAGGTTTGCATGCTTACATCTTAAATGAAACCTAAATGGATTGGAGTTGTATGAATATACCTGGAACTGCGACAGGATGTCGTCTTAAACACATATTGAGGTGAGAATTCAATTTTTTTCATGGCTGGTTTCCCAGACATGGATTAAGCTTGGTTATGGAGCAAATTGCCAATTGTGATTCACCATTGAAAATTGTTTTTGGTCTGGGCTTAAGCTAAATCCGGACTCTGGGAAACCAGTCGTATATATATTTCTGGGAAACTGTTGCCCACCAGATCACCTGTCGATACAGACTGTAGTGCCTTACGGAGCTGTGTAATTGTTCATGTAATGGTGTAATCACATTGATTTAGCGTTATAAGTTAATTGTGAAGGAATTATAAGTAACTCAAATGTATAAATGTATTTTGTTTGTTCAGAGTAGGGAAAATGGAACAGGCCATGGGATTTCTTCATTGAATATATTCCATTTGCAGACAAACCGTTTGAAAATGTGTCTGTGGCCTCAATGAGAGTTCCTGTTAAGGTTAAAGAATAAACACACAAGAGATTCTTGATGCATGCACTTATGAGGCATGCTGTACCACACGCTCTAATTTAATCCTTTGTCCGGGAAACGAGGGAAGAGATGACAGTGCTGGCATAAAGATGAGATGTTTACAGAAATACTGAGACATCGGTGTTAGTTTTCTAGAGGCAGAATGACTGTCTGACTAACTACATCAGTGAGGAGCAGCCCTTAATTTTGCTTAAGTATGCTTCAGACCCTCCACGCTATTTGACATCTGGGCTGGGTGTTAAATAAAGGCCTTTCTCTGGAACATCTGGGGCACAGATAGCACAGATGGGCTTCCTACACCTAGCTGCCTCCTCCCTGCAGGCCCAGCACAGCTTCTTTCCACAGCCTGAGCCTCAGCTGTCTACAGGCCTGCCCTGGGCCCCGAAGGGGACTTGACAGCCCACCACTGCACGCAACTTCTTTCTGCTTTTTAGGACCATGACAACCATTAAAATGGCCATATTCTACAGTTTCTCCTCAAGCTTGAACCTAAATGTCCTCATTAGTGGCCTGCATTGTGCCAAACTTATCATTTTGGACTAAAATGATACCCTTAGTCAGATAACTGTTTTGGTGTTGTAGCCACTAGTAAAATGATCTCTGGCCTTTGTCTTGGCTGATGAAGCAAGAACAGCTGGGGGGTTGCCCCACATGTGCATTAGCATTATGAAGTTTAAAGAGAAACTTTGGGAGGAACATTTGCAGGAAATCCCAAAATATCCCCCATGAATCACAGCGGCATGCCTTATACAGGCCTCACTTACATGCATATCTGCATCAGCTGCTCTCTTGCTAGCTGGTTTTGACCAACCTTATTTTGTTGCTGCGGTGGCATTCAGTGCATCTCAAGGAAGCCTGACAGATGTACAAATGAGGCTTCGCCCGCTCTGACCTCTTGTCCTCCTGTAATAATAAACTCCATGGCACTCTTGACATGTTATGACGCACTCCCACAGTGACGTTAATAACTGGCGCGGCTCGTAGCGGACACAGGTGTTTGTAAAATGTGGGTTTTCAAATGCAAACTGACAAGGATGTCAGTCTTTTTGCGTTTGGGTGCGGGTCTCTTACTGTATCTCACAGAGAAAATGAGAGTGTGAGTGTGAAGACTGTGTGCGTGAAGATGGTTCCCATGATTGGGAACGCGTGTGGTGGTTTTTAGACCCAGCGGGAGACTGAGAAGATGCTGTAATGATCATCTGGGATAAAAGCAGCATTTCTCACTTGGAGTGCAGCTTGACACAAAAGCAAGTGGATTACATTTCCTCTTGGAACTGCAAATTGTTTGCAGGGAAATGTCTATTAGGAAGTTTTATTTGGATCACTGATTTACATTCAAAATAATACAGAAGAGTATGGAAACGATGTTTGGATCATTTGACTAGAGTAAGGGATAGATAATGGATCTCTGCAAACATTTGCATATGAGCACACTGCCTTTGAATAAGGCTGAGATGATGAACAGTTTTGAAATATTGATAAATTGTGACAAAATAATAGCTATCCATTTTTTCTTTATTTAAACAATGGGAGTACATTTTAACACCGTTATAAGCACAGAGCCTTTCAGCCAGAGGGAGTTTCTTGTAGATACATGTACAAGCGCATGATTCTGCAAGTGTGGATGTACTTGTGTATCTTAAAAAGTGTTTTTCAGTGCCAAATAACTACCAAATATGACAGAACAATATTAGTACTGCAGAGAAACATTATTTGGTTGCAGGAATTTTTGAAAACGATTTAGGTAAAAAATGGTTTGTTGTTATTAAATGAATTACTGTAAATATTTAGTAACAAATATTTACATGACTAGGTGTTGCACATATTCAGTACAAATTTCAACCCAATCCACTATAGGATTTTGCAAGTTCCCATGAATTTAACAGTAGCCTTCATATGATTTTATTTCCAGAAATTCCATGACATGGACAAAATATAACATCGTGAAACATATTCACGGTAGTTTTTTTGTTTTTTTTGGAAGGTCACATTTTAAACAGTCTCGAACAAGTTTCAAACAAAACTATTTGTAACTTTACACTGATGAAATCACCAGATTTCACTGGACTCCATGACTCTGTAAGTGATGACCCTTGGATTACGGGACGCTCACCCCTACTTGTTTCTGAACAAGGTACTTACCCCAGCTCCTTGCCAAAAAAAATTCTGTATCAGCCTTCAGAGCAGCTCCTGGTAGGAATGCAGTGGGTAGTTTGTGTGTGTGTTCTCAAGCAGCTGGTTCTAATTTTATGATGACATGAGAGAGAATCTGCGAGAGCACCATAAATATTCATGTGTGTTCAGCTACTCAAGGTCAGCATGTTTGTTAAAGACGGGAAGCTCTCAGTCGGTGGACGCTTGAAAAGAACAACAGCACCGTTGGCTAATGCTAGGCACTGCTTCCGTGTTCCTTATACTTGGAGTAATTGTGTTTTAATTGAATACAGATAATGCATACAAATGTTCTTTGCTGATGAATAGGGAAAGGACTGGAACGGGGCTTAGCCAAGAAGACAGCCACGCTTATGACGGCAAATGTGATTTCTCTGATGAAAGGCCGCCTGGTGAATGAGAGCCTGCTAATGGACATTGACCTCTACGGCCTTTGATTACCTGGACAATGAGATTAGCCCTCCCTCTGTGGATGAATTATCCTTTACCAGGTCAGCCTCCGCACTTAGAACTGGCAGAGAATTCTGCGATGACGAAGGGTGTCTTTGGAACGACCTCTCACTGCCAGTTTATTGGGAAAACAGCATGTTTATTAGATTTAGTGCGGGGCTGGATGTGTTAGACTAATAAACTGTGGCTGTGCATACCACTGGTGGTACACGCACTGCCCCAGGTGGGACACCAGATCACTGTTTTCTTGAGTGCACAAAAAAACTGGAAGTGAAAAATCTAAAGGGGAATTCCACCATAATGCATAATTAAAGCATTAAGATAAAAAAAAATAATTCTGTGAGTTGTCTGATGTGAAATGCTTCAGCACAGAGAAATCGTGGGTGATGGGAACCAGACATCTGAGGAGTTTAAAAGGTCTCTAAAAGGTCCTTCACAGAAATGTATTATGTAAAGTCGTAATGAATGTGCTGTCTAACGGATATTGTTGTACCATTCATATTGTCTGACCATAGTTTTTACAAATCAGCTCGTGACGGAGAGGCAGATTTGCCACTGTTTTGCCTTTATCAACATTACTAACAAAAACTGCTCCCTTGGTGGTTTTGAAACTAATGTTCATTTCAACAAGAATTAAAATGTTCTGCTTCAGTTATGGGTTTGTATATTAATTTATAAACATTTTTAATGTAGCTAGTTCTTTGGGAAAGTATGAGACTTGCAGCTGAAATTGTTACCATTTGATAGCATTTACTGCCATGACTGGGTATTGTAAATTTTATAACAGTTTATAACTAATTAACAAATTGTACACAGTGTTTAATTTACTGTTGAATAGGCCTGCCAGCTAGGCTAGCTAAGTTTGACCAGAAAGGCTGGAAAGCCAACAGTAGGGGCAACACTTGGATGAGGTGCAGACATTGGGATGTAAGTTGTAGGCTCAACCAGTGAACTGTGACCTTCTCTGATAATATATCTAGTCTTATTTGTATTGTTTAGTTTGATCAAGAGGAGGTCCAAAATGTTTAAGAACTGCCATGTAAGAAGTTCGAGCTCTCTCATGGGGAAAAGCAGCACTTCTCATTCTTCTGCTGTAGCTCCAGCACACAGGCTTGCAAAAGAGTGATAAGTCACATTTAAGGAGATATTGCGTGTGGGGTTTGGAGCCTAGTGTCAGGCTCTGCCGTTCTTGCAGGCTGTCGCTGTGTTGGGGTGCTGCCACTGCTCGGGCTAAAGCGGAGAGAAAGCTCTCTGCTCTCGTCTCCATGGACACGGCAAGAAGCATTCATCACGGTGCCGCAGTGACGCCGCACGCATTTTAATAAAAGGCTCCGTCACCCACAGCTTTCCCACTCTTGCTTATCTCCTGGCGGGGAGCTTTTAGTTTTGGAAAGTCGGCTCCTGGGCCTTTTCAACTGCTTGGAAGACCGAAGCCTTCACTACAGCCGTTAAGCTGTTTTCAGTTCTGCAAAAGCTCCTCATATTAACAGGAGATAAGGCACAATTTGAATGGCTCTGGGAAGTTTGGTATTGTTTTCCGTTCTGTCTTTATCTTCTGTTGATAACTTTTTAAGAAAAGTTCATTATTTGCCACCATATTCTTTAACAAGAAACCTCATGTACCTTGCTAATGGAGTGTTATTAGCACTGAGAGAGACCTTAGTAGTAAGGGCATGAAGATGGGAAATAAAAGATAAAAAAAAAAAAGAGAAATGAGTATAGGCCACACCCCTCTGGTCCATGGTCTATACCTGATTGAGCACTCTGTTGATTCCTGTGGTCGTTACAGTTCAGTAGTTGAAATGTGAAATATCATTTTAAAGGCTGTGGAGATGATCACGGTCAAGGAAGAGCATGGGGGGTTACTGTAAATAGTGGTGCTTTGCCTCAGTGACACTGTATGTCATTGTTTCTATGGCATATCCACACAGAACTGGTAGTCAGTAAATTATACCTTTCCAAGTTCCCACACACACAACACACACACCCAGATGGATGCTTAAGGCTGGCTATGTTTGAGGTAATTGTTGTTGCTATCTCTGTTGTTCTCCTCCCTCTTACTCAGGCGTCTAAATGATTCTGTCAGTTTGAATCCAATAGGATTAGCGTGGAAAGATTCTATGGAGCCATGATGAGAAGTGACACAGTGTGGCATATATCCACAGCACGACACCGTGTCGCTTTGATGCTGTGCCAGGCGTCCTCTGCTGCAGTGTGAGATAGTGGGGGGAGGCTAGTACGGGTATGCCAGCATCCCTGCAGATGAACCTCGATCCAGTCATAGGACAAAAATGTCCAGTAACTGGAGACAAATCTTTCACAATGCTGTGGACTGATTTTGCCCACTCTTCTTTGCAGAACTGTTTTTGAGCATGTACTGCCCATTTGAGGTCCAATGGGTTTCAGTTTTGGTAGGCCGGCCACCAGTGGAAAGATCGCTCCAAATTAAGATAACAGCTCTCACTGTCCCAGAGCCTTGGAAACAACTTAATAATTCTTCCCAGACTGATATATATTTTTAAATTTGTGTCTAGTCTGATTGATCTCAGTTATCAACAAAATGTGCTTGAGTAGTCAAGGGGACAATTACTTTTCCACACTATGTTGGATAACTTCAGTAAATGAAATGGGAAAAACTCATGATTATTTATTATTTTACGCAAACAGAACTATAACTTATTAGAAAGTGCAATTACAAATCTAGGATACCAGAGGATAAAGGATTTTAGTACTAAAATGGTCAAATATTACGTTAATTGTTCAACAGTATATTTTGCTTCTCCAGAATATGTACATATTACAGTGGTGTATGTACCTGTCTTATGTACATGGAGGGTACTATATTTGATCAGGAATATCGCTACCAGGCAGATGGGGAGGCACTATTGTGACAATTTTCCTTCCTTAACACATTTTTCTTACTTCTGTCCATTCTGCAGCTACAAAGCACCGATTACCGCATCGGTAAATCATTCGGTCAGCCCATAGCCATTATTTCAGATTAAAGGCACCCCAGTCTCTTGTGGGGAAAGAGCTGACACCTTCATAAAAGTAGCTATTATCAAGCCTTATTGACTAAACCATTAGCGCTTCTGCTGCTGAAAAACGCACCCTGGCCAATGTGTGTGAGAAACGAGCGGGCCCTTTGAAGGATGAATTGCAGACCAGCGTGAACGGGGGCAAATTTATCCACTATTAATGGGAGCGGAGAGGAACAGTGCTTGGATCATGCTATTAAAAGGGCCCGAAAGAAAGAAAAACACGCAGGGAGGAAAAGCAATTGCTGTAGGTCATTATGGTTTATGGGCTCATTTGGAATGTCCATCTGAGGTCCTTTGAGCATCTGTGGTGTTAATAATACACACAGTCCCTGTCAAGGTTTTTCTTAACAAACCTCGTATGAGAACATTTATTCCAGATTCATGTTACAAACATGATCTAAGGATACACTGACAGGCCATTTTATTAGAGACTTACTTATGAGGTCCGCCTACCAGATCCATTAATCACCAGAGCAGCTGGCGGCCTGGTGGATTGGGAGTTGCCTCTGCGATCGGAAGGTCATGGGTTCGAATCCTAGGCTTGCTTGTGGCACCACTGAGGTACCCTTGAGTAAGGTACCGCCCCCACACACTGCTCCCTGGGTGCCACACTGGTGGCCGCCCACTGTTGCCCTTGGTGAATGGGTTAAATGCAGAGAAAGAATTTTACATTATTCAGACTGTGTGCTGTGCCATGGTCTCTTTACTTTACTTATTCATCAGTAGAGGTTGTCTCTGCTTGGTTGGGAGGGGTCCACCACTCAAAAATCTCTATCCAAAAGCAGCTCTGTGGTCAAAAAGTGACCACTAAAAATGGCTTGGATGATTTTTTTGCTTCTGTAAAGCCCTATTGTAACCACATACAATTTAATTATCTAAAGCTCAATAAAGTTGCTTCAAAGGCTTCTGTACTAAAGAAGAAAGCCTGAAAAACCTTTCAGAGGTTTCCAGAACCTTCCTGTTTTACAAAAGCTCTATACCAATTAAATGTTTGTTCCTAGAACCTTTACATTATGTGGAGATTTCTTTAAACTTCTAAAAGGTTCTTCTGGCTTTCAAACCTGATTCTTTTTAAAGGTTCTTTTCATGCTTTTCTCTATACCTTCTTCTTTTCACTTTGTTTTGACAAGGAACCATCCTTTGAAAGGTAAGTTAGGAAGCCCAAAGTGGTTCTGTGGCATGGTGCAAAGAACTCTTGGCATCTTATAAAGAGTTATAAACTCTTGGCATGTTATAAAGAGTGTAGAGCGTTTAGATCATTGCTTTATAATGGCAGATTGTCTTTCACCCTCACTCCTTCCAGTCACTTCTGCAACTGTCCTCTGGGTGGCAGTGTGGTACAGTGCTGCTTTGGGCGAGACTGGCCGACTGCCCTTCTCTCTAGGGGCCCTGTCCCTGCTTCTTCTCTCCAAACCATGCCCAATTGTTTACCCTCCTCCATGCCGAAAAAACAATCATTGATGAACGGATCACAGAAATGTACTGTAAAATCTGTCAGCGAGCATAATGGCTCCTCAAACCGTTCTTTTTTGTTTTTATTTCTCTTGTTTAATTTCAGAGACCTCTTCTTTTCGTTGTCACATGTGCTGTTGTTATTATTGTTGTTTTTGCAAACAGCTCTCTTGCAGAACCATCAATCAAAACCCAACCTCTGGAGTCTCTACCATCTTCTGTGCTCATCATGCGACGTGCGCTATTTGCATGTTGAGGGGACTTGGAGGAAGAGCAGCAGGAAGCCGCAAGCTCACAAGCGCGCACACACTCACTGCACACATAATTAGTGTCCTAATGAGCTTGTTCGGCTCTCTTGTTCTTGTGTACCACCAAGCTCGTCCGGTGGACAAATCAGTCAGTCGAAACGTCACTCAGCACCAGCCTGGTAAGCCGTAGAGTCGAAGCTGATCTTGTCCAAGACTGGGACAAGGTAGAAGGAATAATTGCAATGATCTCTCTAAAGTAGACCTTTTTTCCTTTTCTTAGTAGTAGAATTGTGCGACAATAAATACACAATACCTTTATTGTGAACAGTTTTTACATAGTTAGATATTTTTTCAAATCAATAATCCCAGATTTTCATTTGTGATAAGTTATTTTACACATTTATACATTCCTTTTTGTGATGTACAACCCAAACACACTGTGAGACTGTTCAGATTTGCTGTAATGTTATGTCACATACAGAGACAGATGAGTCTGACTGGACTTTTACTTACCTAAATATCTGTGATGGAACATCAGTAAGTACAATTGTATTGAGAGCTTAGTGGTCCAAATTCAGTTCCACTGTGAATGAAAGAACTTTGACAGAAGATCATATATTGCGTTATTTCAGGTTATTTCAGTGTTTTATACTAAATTTGTACCTATTTATAGCTGTTCATATTGTATAGGAATATCAGCTAAATCAATTAGTTAGCATGCTATTTCTGTTCTCCCATCTCCATTAGCTAAATGAGTGTCTTCATTTGTTTAGAACAGTCAAAACTAGTCAAACAGCTTAATCAGAATCAGAAAACTTTATTGATCCCGGAGGAAATTGCTTGGGTAATGACTGCAAAGACACACAGAGACAATAACAATATAAAAAATAGAGTCTAAATAAAATCTATATAAATAAAAAAAGTGTATTTAGACATTTATCTTTGTTTAAATGTTGTTTACCATTTTAATATCTAATGTCAGTTCACTGATTGTGAGCCCCTGCCCTCATTGCCAGTCCTGGGCTGTTGATTTCTGCCACTTGGTTTTGTGTTCATAAAGAGGATCCACTCACCTTTCAAAGGAAACTAACTTATAATATCCAAAATGTTTTGATAAATAGGCTGTAAGTGTGAAAGCTGTCAAGATTCCATATGGTGGTGGTTTCTAAAGGGTTAAATGACACATTTTCCATAATTATTTCTTGTTTGTGGCAAACCCTCATCTGCCATATTTTTCTGTATTTGCAGACTTGACCCTGTTGATATGGAATGTAAATCGAATGGTAATGTATTCATGTACTACGTGATCATCATATAATTATTTAATCCTGTAATTATTTAACAGGACAGTTCAGATTTACTCCAAATGTGGATCATCCAAGACGTGTTTGGTATCTGATGTCTGCTTTTTTTTACGGAAATAATCCTGGTAACTATTTACTTCCCGTTTTCTAGCAACATTAAGCTTGTGGCTCTAGTCCTAAATCAAATTTGAACTATGTCTTGGCTCATCAAATACATCTGGGGCTGAGCACAGGAAAGCACAAGGGTCTCTGTAAAGTAGACTTTTGAGGGTTGCTCAGTAGCAGAAATGTGTTTGTTAAAACTTGTATCACTAATGGAAGACGCTTGCGGGTGCGGTATAAATATGGCACTTAGCGCATAAAACACGTAGCACAAAGTTACAGCTCTACTCAGTCCACCCTACAGCCATGTGCATCCTGCTGAAGTGGAATTACCTACACTGAGCATGCTCTGTCTGCCATGTAAGCCTGGGGATGATGAGTAACGCCCCCTACGCTCATCATTATTGATCAAGTTATGATAGATGTGTCACCAGGCCTGGGATAGGTTCCAGTGCCTGCAGAGTTTGTGTGTGTATGTGTGCGCTTGTGTATGTGAGAGCGTGCGTGTGTGTGTCTGTGTGCGCATGCATGCATGCGTATGTGGGTGCTACAGCTGCAGGAGTAACCCATGTGCATGGTTGCTAGTCTTTCTCTCTGTGTCATGTTTTCTGCACAGTGGTGTGTGTGTGTGTGTGTTTGTGTCTTTGTTAGCATCTGACATTGCATATGGTGTTCTTTTGATTGTATAGGTGTGTTTTTAGTGTTTGATTACTGCACGCATACAGCTTTCTATAAAAAAATGGACAAAGGCCCACTGCATAGCTAGTAAAATTGCTTTCAAAAGTCATCTTAAAGGCGGAATTTTGGCCATACTTCTTACTTTTCCTCACTTTTTTTTAAATTAAAGAGTGGGATGTAGCACGTCAATACTGTTAGTGTCAAAAAGTAATGCTCACCCCCCCATAAGAGACATGAAATGTGTAGGATATGGGCACTTTAAAAATAAAGGTGGCAGAGAGGTGCCATAAAAGGGCCAGTTTCGTTTGATAAAGAACTTTTCAATGGATGATTCTTACAAAAACCAATTCATTGAATTAGATATGTGTGAAGAATAAAGGTCCCTTTACATTATGTGAAGATTCTGTATGTCTTCACACTCACTTGTTACATTTACAAAGATGGCTATTTTTAAAGGACGTTTTGCTACGTCACTTAGCAAACTTGGTCTCTCTTGGTCTTTTCACAGTCTTGAACTGTATTGGAGTATAAAAGCATGGACCCTCAGGAAGTCAGGTATGTAAATGGTTTGGCTCCGTTACCTCCCTTATCTCTACCTCAGTAGTACCTTCTGTTTATCCACCACAGCTCTTAAGTAGTGTTCACACTATCGCGGCAAAAAGGCTTGTTCACACCTTGGCCATTCACTTACAATGGAGCCGTTGTTTGCAGCCCTACACGAAGGTGTCATGCAGGTACAAGGCTCGAAGCTGCCACTCACTGTAGATTATTTCAGGTTTTCTTGAACATATTCAGTTAAAAACATCTGATGGGCCACCTTGAGGGCTTTGTAGTCTAATCTTGCAGCTGTATGAGAAGCTGTAATGGGTTAACTGGCATCCTTTTACTAATCCAACACAACTCCTATAGTGCTATGTAGGGTATGTATGTTGTTTGGTCTGTATCATCTGTTTAGGGTTGTTTCTCTTCATTGTCAACAGTGCTAAAATGAATTGTCAGTGAAGGAAAGGAAAAACCAGTCTCAGGTGGGCTTGACATTCAGCGTATGGTTACACCCCAATTCTCCATCCATCTCCTTCCTTAGCCCTCAGATATCACACTTACGACCAGCAACAACAAAAAATTGTGTAATTTATCATTTTCTCACGATTGTGTAAGTAGAAGGGATTTTTGGGTGTGATGGAAAGGTCATTTTCTTTTTTGTCATTTGTTGATGCTGAAACAGAAGTGCAATATATTGATAGAAAATGTAAGTTGAATATACAACATTATATATATATATATATATATACACACACACAGTGGGGGAAATAATTATTTCATCCCCTGCTGAATTTGTAAGTGTCATGTCGGGCACTCTGTAAGGACGCACTGCAGAACCAGGAATATAAGAAAGGCTTTAATGAAAACCACAGAGAAAGGAGCGCTCCGCTCCAAACATAAACAGTACAGTCCAAAACAAAGCAAAGCGGGTCCAGGAGATCCTTGATTCCTGCGTGAGAGACCCCGAGAGGAGTTCACTCGGACACAAATGCCGAGGTAAAGTTTCAAAGGCTATCCAGCCTGTCGAGCAAATCCACTGTAAC
>JBBPCZ010000156.1:22572573-22583791 GCA_037974445.1 Brycinus macrolepidotus | reverse complement strand
GGAAAAGAACTCCTCTAAAGTGCCAGAATGGCTAGAAAAATGTTTTTTCTTCTCCCGTTAAGTTGGAGATCCTTTTTTTCTACAAGTGACCATATGTTCACAGAAAATAATTTACCTCTACACAGAAGCAACAGAACATTTATTATTGAAGCCAATAGACATAGATGTTTTTTTTTTCTTTCTGTTCTGTTGCTTAGAACAGCATTGAACATAATGTCCACAGTAACTGACCTTGGAGCATTCCTTTAAGTGGTAATAATTACTTTTTTGAATGGCGATTTTACATCGAAAGGAGAATATAGTAAGTGCCAGCCCACATACACAATTTGTATGCAACCTTGTGAATATCTTCAACATTTTTTTTAGAATGTGTTGTTGTATTATCTCTGAATGTATTCCTAATAATAATCCTGTGAAAACAAGAAAAGGTTTGTACTGATGGATGACTTTGCCTACCAGAAAATAATTCTTTAACAATTGCACTTTAATACATTACCAGGTCTTGTTCAAGCTCCATTCAGTGTAAAAGTCTAGGACTGAGGAAAGCTCAATAGAATCAGCAACTGGTGGACTTACTTTTGCATGCTGTCCTGGGAGAGAAGGCCTCTTAGGGATGGTGAAATAAAGGACGATTTTCCTCATTTCACTGTTAAAGAATCCCTGGATAATCCATGGCTTAACTTGCTTGGGCTCTTGAGATCCAAATCTCCTGACACTTATCTCACTCTTTTTCTAGTCATTGTTAAGTATTTGGCTGAAAACAAGTGAGCACAAAATGTTATATAGTCTGTTTATAAACCTTGAGCATACAGGAGTCAGAAATGGGGTTCTTCTGTTTTCTTTCTTTCTGTTTTGAACTTCTAGTCAGAACTCCCATTCATTTATAACTTCATTTTATTCATTTTTCAGCAAGAAATGAATATTTCACAGGACATTACATGGGAGCCATACACTGAGTATATTCACTGAGTATAATAGCAAATCTGTCAATATTTCATTTGTCCACTCTTTCCTTTTATGCCCTCCTCTGCCCCGCTCACTCTCCCATCCTTCAAATCTTAAACTCAGCCAGTTAGATAGTCTATTTGAAGAGAGGAACTACCAAACTGTGGGAGAGCCCCTTTCCAGGACTGGAGCTGACCACCCCTTGCTGGATGTTCTTCTGGTTGGCCAAATGTAGCCACATTCCACCTTGGTGTTTTATGGGGAGAAAACTGAAAGATGGAGAAAGAGAGAGAGAGAGAAAGAGAGAGAGAGAGAGAGAGAGAGAGAGAGAGAAAGCGAGCCAGTTCCCCTGCGGACAGCAGTCGTGCTGACATTTGGACTAATTAGTGCAGCGCTACACTGCACTTCACTCCATAAAAAAATCATTGCAGAAAACAGAGGCAAGATGGATAGTTCTAAAGGGTGAGGGAGAAGGAGAGAGAGAGAGCAAGCGAGCAAGAGAGCAGTAGATAGGTCACAGGGTAGTTGAATGGAATACATTAGGAGGCACTCGAGCGTACTTTGTGTTTGTGTTGCTCTCCTCGCTCTAATCAATGTGGCCCCTCAGCTGCCCCAAGCTGTTTTCACACGCGCTCACGCGGAGGTCGTTGCTTTGTTTGTTTTATATGAGATCCTCAGTTGAGGAGGATGAGGAGGATATTGAGCTGAAGGATGGGGTGGATTGAAGATGCAGCTGTAATTTGCTACCAGTGCTTCCTGTTAACTCAGTCATTCAATTTAGCGACTCAAGTATGTGAGCACTACTGCTGGAGAACAGGGAAACATGTGTCCAGACACTGTGGCTGTTATGTCAAAGCCATTTGTGTTGCCTTCTGGTTGGAATCACAGCTGGAAATCGGAGGATAATTAATCCCATTAACACAAGCCACTGATTTAAAGAGCTGGTAGATAGGGGCAGTGTTGAGTCCTGTTTGGGTGCTAGGTGCTCTAGACTTTTGGTCCATACAAATGTGGTCAACCATACAGCCCAACTGCTCTAGGACCTGATTTTATGAGTCATGGCCAATTTAAGGCAACAGTCCAAAATCTGAACTACATTTGAGTGTGGTGGTTTGTGTAGCATAGTTTTCAGTGCTGCTCATGTGTATGGCATGGTTATGTCAATGTTAAGCAGCAGGGTTACTGGGTTAAATAGTCTATTTTAATGCTTCATGAGTTTAAAGAGTCATTGAAGGAATCGTGCGCAGTCTTTTTTCCAGCCTAAATATGGGTGGAGAATATGTGAACTATCTAGTGATAATTTCCTTGTTCAAAGTAATGTTATGATAAGCTGTTTGTTTATTAGAATCCTATAAAACAACTGTGAATGCTCTTGTTGCCTGTCCCTGAATAGTCTAATTCCTTTGCCTACGCTGTAAAACCTCTCACTATGGCTTTAATGACAAGAGTTTTCATATCAAGAGTTTTGAAGTAAAAAATAAATAAGGCAGGATTGCAATGACTTATATTATTACATTTGTTTTTGAATGAATAATAGAGGGTGGCTGCTGGTCCTTAAAAGTCTTGAAATGTCTTAAATACATTTTGGCGATCACTTTCAGTATACTTTGTGTTGTTGAAATGAACACTTTGTTTGCAATTTTAGTGAAATGGGGAAGATTACACCTTGTGGTTAAATCCGGTGCCTGGAAATGCTTACAAAGCAAATTGCAGTGTTTGCCAGAGAAGTTTCAAACTTGGGACAATGGTAGACTCGCACATGTGGAGCAGGAACACTAAGAACATGTAAACGCCAGCCACCAGACTCAAATTGCTCATTTCTGTTTCACCCTATGTTCCTCTAAGGAGGCTGTTAGCATGGATGAGAGGAAATTCACAATCACAGCCATCATCTGACCTCTAAACAATTTGAGGTTCTATGCCAATGCCCAAAGCAGAGGTAATTCGCAGACATTTATTTGTGGAAAAGACAAGACCAGATATGTGGCTCAATATAAAAAAAAAAAAAACGTATCGCTGAAGTCAGCACATGACATGAGTTTATTTGGAAAGAGTTTCACTTTTCGTGTGTATTTCCACTGAATGTTTGGTCTTGAATTTAATTTCAAGTGCTATTAAAAAAGTCTTTAAAAGTCTTCAATTGTACTTCTTGTAGGGACAATGTAAGATAATATTGGAATGCATGATCACTATTGGTTAACTAAGAAAATAATAAAAAATCTAATATTAAAAAGTTGCCCATCATATGTTTGTCCCATTACGCAGTAGCTGTCTGTGAGGCATTTGTCATTGTGAAAGTCTGCTCCAGCTTCTGGCAAGCTGTGTACTAAGCTGGCTCTCTTTTGGGTTGGTTTCCCAGACAGGCATTAAGCATAGCCCTAGACTACTCATAAATTCACCATTCATGGCGATTTCCGTTCAGTTGAAAAATGGTCTTGAATCGAAAAGTGCTGTCAAAATGCTAGTGTGACACTTCATTTAGGCACTCTTTCCTGTCAGTGTCACCATCAGGTTGTTCATTAGGGGGCTGGACACCACTGGAAAAGCTGACTTTAGGATAGTGTATTGTGTGTAAAAGCGGCCTACAAATAAAACTAAACTGACTTGAATTCCACTATGCCCATAATAGCAACAAGGCTGACAATGACAAGAGTCCTCTTCACCATTAGAGAAGTGACATTGGCCAGATGGAGGTAGTGTATTAAACTCTTTCCCTAGTCTCCTTGCCTTTGATGCAAACACACACACACACACACACACACACACACACACACACACACACCAACACGCCGATGACATAGCCGCTGTCAGTTCTTGAAGTGGCCTTAGACCCGTGCTCGCACTGCCTGCGTGTTTTAGCTTTCCGCCTGCCAGATGACTCCATATGCACAACAAAAGGTTGCTATGGCAATGTCTCCCCTTATTTAGTACTTCAAGTGATGACCAATCATGGGGCCAACCTCTCGAGACCTCACACGTCGCATTTATTTTGCAGACAAACAACTGCGAGTGCTGCGATAAATGGGGCAATTCGTGCGTCTCTGGCTATTAGAAACGGCAGTTATCGGGATGCAGTTGGGATGGTGCTTGGACGCATTTAAAACAGTAATCTTGTGACAATAACTTCCAGCACAAGCAAGCTTACGGCTGCTGCATAATCACTTGAGCCACTCTGGAATGCAGTCATACTTTGCCTGGTGCTAAAGCTTCGAATTAAGCAGTCCAAACAGAGCGTCTGTTTTTCCATGCAGTTTCCCTCTATTCACATCGCCTTGTCAGACAGATAACATCACTTGGCCAGAAGCTCAGCTGAATATTGTTCTGGTGTGCTGTCACAATTTTCTCCATTGCTCTGTCCAATCTGGGAAGAACTCTGACACTGTTTTGCTATTTGCTAGCGGACTTTAAACCATAAGAAAGTGTGATGTGGTAAATTAAATCGATGTCTATATGGTTGCCTAAGACCGAAGTTTAAGTAAGCCTAGATATTCCGTTTATATGGATCATTGGGCATGATGTTGTTAGTGAGTACAAAACGCTCTTTTCCAGCATTTGTAGATGTATAATGTATGTACTGCTGCACGCCAGCGTTGATTACGCCACATTGAACACTGCATTCTATATTCATGGGAGTGAAACAGACTGTATTTTTTCTACCCTTGAATAAGTGTTAATTCTATCACGTTTGCTTCTTTTTTTTTTTTTTTTGCTATTTCGGGCACTCTTGTTTCTTTCGCAGGTTTCTCCTTGACAACTTTTTCGCTTTCATTTCTGAGACTGCTTGTGGAGTTTCACGCGGTGTTCCTAGTTAAGAGAAGCTGAAGGTATTTTTTGTTTGAATGTCTTCAGCAACCTTTTCTGTAAAGACTGACTGGAATACAGACCCAGCCATGGAATGCAGTTCCAGCCGCGCAGAGCATTATTTACAAGCTGGGCCCTGGCAACTTCATTGTTAGACTTCGACAAAGACTGGAGCAGAGCCCGCTTATGTGGCAGAGCTTAAAAAAAAAAAATAGCACAGGCAGGATGAAAGTGCTGCTAATGTCTATCCTAGCGGCATCAGTGCACTTGGAATAGTGCTGGGAGCATTTGGTTGGCAACCACGGAACCGAATGATCAATTCTGTTCAATTTAAACCTACACTTAAGCTTTGAACAGGTAATGTTGCCTGGCTCCAGGTTACAGTTAAGGGCAACCCTTCAGTATTATTATTTTCAAATGTTTAGCCATGTGTATCTCGATTACACTGTGTGGACCTTTTTGATTTCATTTTATTATGCAACCTCTACTATGAGGTCATGCTTTTTATTGTGGAATCTCACTCAGGGAAATCAATATCATTGAACTCTTTGTGAGCACAGAAGACCTCTGTTGAAGAGCCCACCGCTGTACATCTAGTGTGTCCTGAGAAAAGGGATGGTCCTGCTTTTATTACATTCTGATGAAATCTTCTTGCTGATGCTTGAGTAATGAGCTTGCACAGCACAGAAGCAAAGAATGCCATATTTGACGAATGTGAATGGGTTGGAATGCTAACCCTATCTGTTAGACAAGAACTTGAAGTTCCTGCCATAAAGTAAATTTAGCACTGCTCCTGTGGCTAACAAGACCTACCAAGTCTCAGACAGGACTGCTGGTGGTGCCTGAGTCCAACTGTGCCACAGATTCCTATGCAAGCCTTAGTCGTAGCAGTTAAGTGCGCTCCTCTGAGCCCGTCCTCGTGGATCCCCCCACAGGAGGGCTGCAAATAGAGTGCAGCAAATGGAGGGGAAAGCACTGATTCCTTGAAGCATCTGCCTGCTGATCTCGCCCGGTCTCAGAACAGCTGCCTCTCATCAACATGCCACTCAAGCTAATCAATCATTCATTTAAGCTGTGCTAGCACTTGTCCTATCTATGACCCAAGGGAACTAGGCCCACTGGAGGAAACCGTGCGGTAGGTGTCATGCACAATGGGCGTGGTGGTGGCCTAGTGGGTAGGATACTTGCCTCTGGACCAAGAGGTCATGCGTTCGAATCCTACCTTCAACATACCACCACTGGGTTCCTGAGCAAGACCCTTAACCCCAAGTTACTCCAGGGAGACTGTCCCCTGTAGTTAGGGAATGGAAGCCGCTTTGGATAAAAGCGTCTGCTAAATGTCGTAAATGTAAATGCGCAAGAAATGCTAGTCCATCTGACCTCTTTTGGCCTTATGTGAGTACTTCTGGCCCAAACGTTTTTTTTTTCTTCTGCAGCCTAGCCAGCTCTTTTCAGCAGCTTAGTTTGGTTTCACAAAGTAGATTATCTGTTGATCATGCCCTCATTTTTTCCTCCAAGTGCAATATGTTTAATTAGTTTAGAGGAGTGTTTTCCTCATATGGCTGATCTTCACTGATGTCACAGGATGATTTGATAAGTGAAGGACCTTTTGTTTTGGGGGATTTTGGAAAACGCCCGCACCAGTAATTTAAATAGTCCATATTCCCTGCCACCTCCTGGCCTATTAGTTCAACATAGCTCTCCCACCTGCTGGAAATTTTCAAGAAACCTGGCACATTTTGATTGCATTTTGCTCTGCTTTTATGGGTATTAGAACAGGCCTTGAGGAAGTGCCTTCATTGCCTTGAATAAACCAACCTCTCTCTCTCTCTTTCTCTCTCTCACACACTCTCTCTCTCTCTCTCTCTCTCTCTCTCTCTAAGGAAAGTAATTGAATACAATGCAGGTGCTGGCGGTGGGTGTCCTTTTTGACTTTGTCCTCAGACAGACGCCATCAAATCCCTAGGCAGAGAAGGTGCCACTTGATTGCCTTTTGAAATGCAAAGTAAGGGCATATGTGTGTGCATTCGTACCTCTGTCTGTGCGCCTTTACTTGCGTGTGTTTGTGCTGACAGCTGTCAGGCTTTGAGTGACGAGATCCTCTGCACACACCTTGAATGTGATGATTGGCCTGAGGCCTTCTAGCACTTTCTCTTGGTCTTGGTCAGAAGATCAAACAGTTGGAAGCGGAAGGGGCAGACAAGAGGCTCAAGCTGTTCCGGTATGCTACAAACAGGACAATGTGGCTTTGAGTAAGCTACCAGCCTTCCAGGCCAGGTCCCATAGACACCAAATCGGGAAATTTGTGCAATTTCAGGTAAATGTGGCTTAACATGCAGTCCCAAGTGGGGGGATCTTAAGGATCTTGCAAGAACAGTTCTCAACAGGTCACAAGAACAGTTCTCAACAGTTCTACAGTCATCCATTGCAAGGAATCCCGAAGAGAACAACTGGTTCTCCTGCTGCTTGGGTGGCAAAGTCCAGGGGTGTCCTGGTGAGTTTATGGGAGGGCCTTTGTCCACCACAATTTGGTGAGCTAAAGTTTTTAAGTTGCTCCAGCCCTGTAGGATATACCTAAACAAACACATTCTTGGCACTCAAAGACAGACTACACCTGGCTTGGTTCCTCAGTCTTGTCCATTGGCAACATTGATGATCATTACTGGATGTCTACATGATCACATAAATAGAATACAGCATTTGGTTCTCTTCCAAACTTTTGTTCTCAATACAGTGGTTTCATGTGCCTTGCATACACTGGTGACAAACAATGGAGGAGATTCAGTGAGCAAGTGGGAAATCAGTGACAAACAAAATGAATAAATAACAAACCAAGATTTAACATAAGCATCAAACATTGTTCTAAACATTTTATTGCCAAGCATTTGCCAGGTTTTTTCGCAGCCGTTGATTGAAATCAAATGAAAAACTGAAATGTCATAAAATGTTTTGCAGCTTTCTATCAGCTGTGTAAAAGAGAATAAAGCAGTCTTTGCCACAGCTATGAAAAAAAGAAATACAAAGCAATACAAAGAGTTTTTTTCATGTTTAATTGCTTCTTTTAGCAGTTTTGTTAAATTTTTAGAATATATTTTAAATCATATTAGCCTGGAGACAGACACTGGCAAACATAATGGCTCAGGAAGTGGTGTTTTAATCAGTGGTAGGCAGCTTATGTCTATTTCTCATCAAATCTGTTTCTGTTTTTTCTTTTATAAAATAAACATAGCTTTCAGTTTCTTCGGCCACAAAAACAGAAATATCTGATCGGTCACAGTTATTCTCTTTGCATTTATTGAGTAAATGTGTTTACATTATTGCATATTGCATTTATCACTTTTATAAAATTTGTGATTTTATTTGATATATGGGGCAATTGGTGGCCTGGTGGTTAGGGACTTGCCCCTGCGATCACAAGGTCATGGGTTCGAATCCCTTGAGCAAAGTACCGTCCCCACACACTGCTCCTTGGGCACCGCGTTGCTGGCAGCCCGCTGCTTCACTTGGTGAATGGGTTAAATGCAGAGAAAGAATTTCACATTGTTCACACTTTGTGCTGTGCTGACAAATTGTGACGTATAGATGACTGAACATCTCTAAACCATGGGTTTTGTGGAATGTTCCTGGTAGCCAATGGTTAGTACAAACCAAAACTGGTCCAAGGAAGGACCACCGGTGAACTAATATTGGTGCCCCGGGCTCATTAATGCGCATGGTGAGCAAAGGCTAAGGCATCTGGACCGATCACATAGAAGAGATACTGTAGCACAAGCTGCTGAAAAAGTTATTGCTGGCTATAAATTAAAGGTCAGAACACACATCACAGCTAGCTGTGCATCACAGTACCAACAATGGGCACAAGTATCAGAGCTGGACCATGGAGCAATGGAAAAGGGTGGCCTGGTTTGATGAATCATGTTTCCTTTTACGTTTACGTTTACGGCATTTAGCAGACGCTCTTATCCAGAGCAACGTACATCAGTGCAGATCATGTGTACAGCCAAGACGACACTATGGGAAGAAGGCAAGCTGGTAGAGGTAGTGTGATGCTAATATTCTGCTGGGAAACACTGGAACTTGACATTTATGTGGACAAAGAAAAGTTGTTGACCTGGCCTCCAAATTCCCCACATCTCAACCCTAGCATTAGCATGGACAAACTAGTCCAATCCATAGAGGCCCCACCTCACAACTTATAGGACTTAAAGGATCTGATTAGGTGCCAGATACCACAGCACACCTTTAGAGGTCTTGTGGAGTACATGTCTCAACGGGTCAGCACTGTTTTGGCACATGGAGGACCTACACAATATTAGGCTGGTTTTAATATTATTAATGATCAGTGTACTTGGACTACTTTTGCCAGTCATTAATGAGAAAGAAAAAGAATATAAAGAAAATGTCAATAAGTAACCAAGCAGCACCAAGTTCCTTCCTCGTCTTATTCTGCATTAATTTTTTTTTGGATGTCTTTCCCTTCCTGCTTCTAATAAGACATTTTATGAACTGTCTCGTCTTTGGGATTAAGTAGCAATAGAGGTTTAAAAATAACATGAATGTAGTCGCAGACAGCCCACAGATAGTATGGCATGCTGGAGACATTTATTTCATCTGGGTGCGAGGACCGAGGGGAACATTCGTTAAGCACTGATCAGACATTTTATCCGACGGAGAGATGGGAGCGTATCCATCTAATATGTCCCCATTTAATCTGTCTTTCTCTCTTGCTCTCCCTCTCTTTATCTCTAGCTACTTGCATGTCCTAATTAATCATGCATTTCTCTTGCAAGTTACTTGTCAATGCAGCGCCACCATCACACATTGATCTTTAAATCATCATATATTTTCTTCTCTGAGTGTTCCACTTTATGATTTACAATGTGTTGAAGATTAAAAATTTGGAAATCATTTCAGAAGCTTCGCTGACAAGAGAATAAATAAAAGGCTTGTAATGGGGTAGTCACTGGCACTTGCTTATTGCTCCAGTCAGGAGTGACGCAGAGCCTCTTATGCCGTGCTTAGATTGGGGGAAAAATGCACATAGCAAATCAAGGTGCACTGAAAGCCTTACAATTTTGATGCAATTTAGCGATAAAAAGAGTAGCATCTCCCTCTCTCTCTCTCTTGCTCTCTCTCTGTCGTTCTCTCTCTTTCTGCCTCCCTCTCTCCTTCTCTTTCTATCGCCAGGTTGAAGAAACAGGCCGGCTTTAATGAAATTCGGCTTTCATTGCCTTGTCGTGTCGTGCTTTTATCAAGATGCTCACAAAATGTTACACCCTTCTTGGCAACAGCACTCACAAGCAAATGTCTGCTTTATGTGGCCCTGTAAAGAGAAGCCAAATAAAAAGCCTGTTTATTGGCCCCTATCATCGCTCTACTCAAAGAACACTCTGTCTCGCCCTACAGGGTCTTTAAAGACAGGCCTGGAAAAGTAGGGAGGGTGTCTGGATAAAATGTCTCCTCTTGGAGCTTTTTAGGCAGGCAACGTGCTGTCGGATTCCATACTTTTTATTCCGCGCTGGCGTGTGGGTTCACAGCAGGTGAATACCGTTTTCTGTTTGTTGTTGTTTACATCTGAGGAGTATTCACTTTCAGAGGATGTTTACATCCACCTGTGCTCCTCTAGCTCCGGGATGGTGCTCCTCAATATTTCACGCACGTGCGGCGGTACGGCTTAATAATGCTTTCTGTTTTCCACTTACGACAGGTAGTCCTCATGTGTAGCATTAGAAGCATAAATTGTGACTAATACAGATTAGTAATAGTGTATGTCGGTGAATATTTTTACACCCCACACTCTCAGTGTTGGCTGTTGATCCTCAAATAGTTTATTGAGAATATTTAAGGATCAGGGACTGAGCTTACAGAAGCATTTAAAACATGACTGTGTGGCGCATTAAATGCATCTAACCATCCGTCTAATGCCTCTAACCATGACTATTAGAACCATGCCTTCAGTTCAGGCCATAAATATCAAAACAAGGCCAATAAATAAGATAGAAAAACAGCTCTACAATAGGGCTGAGTTCTGTTAGCGTCCCTGTGAGCTAGCGCCCAAGCTAGCGGCATTGCACATGAACTTTTTGGTCATTCCAGATAAAACCTGGACATCCAAAGCCTGCTGAAGACACTTTTTTAAAGTTGGTCACAGATATACCATATATTTGAGCTTGTATGCAGCAGTTCTCCAGTGACTCCTTCAGTAAAGAGTCCTGGCACTGACAGAAACCCACTGGTCTGACAGAAACCCAGTGGTTAGGCTACTGCTCATGCGACAGTCAGTGACATATCTAGAACTTCCAGAAGACCTAAAGTGACATTTTTTTCTCATAAAATTGGTCCCACCAATCAGAAATCAAAATGTAATTGGTCAATTTTATAATAATAATAATAATAATAATAATAATAATACGTTTTATTTATAGGCGCCTTTCTAGCACCCAAGGACACCGTACAAGAAGTGCAAATAGAT